>MBAC02009210.1:0-37783 GCA_001712635.2 Nothophytophthora sp. Chile5
TGTTTGATAACCTCGTGTATGTCTCTTTGTTGCGTGAGTTTCTAGGGAATCGATGTAGTATTGGGGGATCAACCATTCATTGAGCGGCCGCTGACTGACATGGACTTGAGCATGGCGCAGCTGGAGCTGAGGGTGGAGAGCCTCTATCTGCACGCTGGCTCCGTGTTCCCATCCGACCAGTTGCCGTCCATCAGTTCGCACACGGCGATCAAGCAGGACGCTCACCGCGGCAGAACGATGGAGATGGTCACGATCACTCCAATGGCATGTTCGATAGAGGCTGCTGGCCACATCGTGTGGGAGAGCATCAAAGCGATTCGGGTATGGTTCTATCTATTGTGCGATCGCCCGATATGCTGCTGCTGATGCATGTTGTGTCTTCTCAGAACCGAGGGAGCCGTCCGAATTCGCTGGAGAAGAAGTACGTGACCACTGTGCCAACTCGAAAGGGCGATCTGGAGCTCAAGAAGCTCAATTACGTGCGGAAGTTCGAGGAGCCGGATCGCGTCGTCATCGTCTGGGGTGATCTGATCCTGGTGCCCCAACATCAACTCCAGTTCCGCGTGCAGTCGTGGATGGCCATCACGCGATCCGAGGCCGATCCGCTGCAAGGGTGCGTTGCTCGCTCGTTTCTGCAGATCTTCGCCGAGCCTCAGGGAGATTTGGAGTGCAAGCTCGATGAGGACATCGTCGCTGCGCTGTTCGCACTGCTAGGCGACATCTTCCGGCAACACTTCCAAGCGGAGCAGAACATGATGATCCGCGAAGCTGGTATGATATCGAGGACCTTGCCGATCATGGGGTATTGATACATGTTAGCATTCGGCAAATTCCGGTATTGCTTCGGTTTGCAGTTGCAGCGCTAGTATCGACCAACATTCTTGTTCGATTTCTTGGCGCAATCGTTTTCATCCGTAATCATTCATTCAAACCGATTATTATCCAATCATTTGCGAGGAGAGGCACTGCTCTAAGTACGAACGATGTGATAAACACAGTGAGAGGAGATCATGGAGGTTCTGGCGGATGACGAGGCGATGGCGACGCTGGAGGAGGTCGTGGCCTTCATCGACGCCTGCGACGGCGACCACCACAGCGCGGGCGACGCCACCACGAGCGGAAGCGAGGGCGGCGGCTCGCCATTCGTCAATGTCGATGCCAATTCTGGAATTCTAGATGCTCTTGATTCAACTCTGGACACGACGAGCTTCCTTCAAAACCAGGAGCCCGAGACACAGACGCCTTCACTGCCGTCGCAAGAAAACAAGAAGAAACGGAAGGCTTCTGGCTCGTCCACGCAGCTCCAGTGACGCAAGAAGGCGGAGATTCTGGCGCTGCGGGAACAGGCGCAGCAATTGGAGGCAGATCTGCAGCAGCTCAAGTGCTTTGCCGGCGTGTCGACGAGTGGGAGCTCTGCGTTGGGAGCGTTATCCATAAACGGAAGGCGGATACGCGGGACCAAAGCGCATTGGTTTGGTGAAGCAGCTACGCAATACCAAGAGCGACTGCGTTCGGAGAAGAGAAACCGCAAGTTGCGAGCCATCTTGGCGAATCAGGCTGCAGTGAACGATTGCTTTCGTGAACTGTTGCGGAAGCGGCAAGTGCTTTCTGTAAGTACTACGGCAAGCCCTGGTAATGCTAACACCACGAAGCTATGGGCATGCAACGACTTATTGCTACCTCTATCGATGTGTGCTCTGTGATTCTGAACAGGGAATGGATTTCGTATTCGAGAATCCAACGCCAACCGCCCACCATCCGTTGTCTGCAATCGACAATAGCGTGTCAATTCTTGCTCAATTGGAGAAGGTGGTGGACATTCTGTATCTGGATTCCAGCTCGGTGCTCCAGTCGAAAACGCATCCGTCTCTCAGCAGCAGCCTGATGGTCAAGCACGACATTCATCGAGGCAAGACCATCGAGATCACGACGACGACCCCTGTGACGTGCTCCATAGAGGATGCAGCTAGTCAAATTTGGGGGAACTTCACCAAACACCGCGACGCTGTGGACAATACATTCCGATATGTACGCCGATCTGTGTGGCTTCCTGTGCTTTGAGGAATAGACCGCTCACTCGCTTCTGTGTCGTGCGTGCTACCTACCAGCTGCGTGAATGCAAGCCAAGTAGTTTCGAGAACAATTTATCGCTGGTGACGAGGAACCACGAAAGCGTGACGCCAGTCAATGGACTGGCCTTCGTGCGCAAATACGAGGAGCCGGACCGGATTGTCTTCGTCGTGGCGGAGCAACTGTTGCTCCCCACGCAAGTGCTTCAATTCGGAATGCGCTGTTGGACAGTCATCACGCGTTCGGAGAGCGAACCTTGCCGCTCATCCGTGGTCCGATCCGTCCTGCAGCTCTACACGGAATGCCAAGAAGGCGTCGCGATTCGACAAAGGGACCTCCAGGATGCGGAAGAAAAGGTGCTGGGTGCTTTGAGTGTGAAAATGAGGAAGAACGTGGAAGCCGCGCAGGACGCGCTGGTCGAGGAAGCTGGTCTAACAACTGGTGCATAGGATAACGTGAGGTGATAATTTATTTTGATATCTTTGACACTCGTCATCGTGCCTTCCTTCGTGAGCTTCTAACGCTTGTTGTGTCAAGCGATACGCAACGCAGGCGTGGGTGCACGCATGCCATGAGTGTCAGGCAATCCTCCCACGACAAGCTTGGTATTCCGAATGCATTGCCGCATATTTTTCAGAACTCCTTCAGCGGGCACAGTCGCTGCCGTCTCTCTCACCTTCTCAAGCCCGCACAAGACAGTGAAGGTGATCCTCAATGACCACAAAGGGAGCTTTGGCTTTATAAGGTGTGTGCTTCTTGGGCTTATCTGTTGTTTGTGTCGAACGAGAAATACTCTCTACGGGAGTGCTGGGAAGGAGACGGAACATTGCAGCGGTGCTTTCAAAGTCGCCCGAGAGGCTAGACATTCTCCACGACTTTCGGGTGCTGGATTTCCACGAAGAGGATATACGCGCCAGAGCCGAGGACACCGCCCACGAACGGCGCCACGATCGGAATCCAGAAGTAGTACGAGAACTCCGTGAAAACCGACTTGTACCCAGCCATGTACATGAACAGACGCGGGCCGAAGTCGCGGTTCAGGCTCAGTCCGAGTCCAGTGTTCATACCAAATGCCGCGCCCGCCGCCATGACTAGCAGCGCAAAGGCGAAGGGTGCACCCACAGGCCCCGGCGATCGGTTGCGCTGGTCGGAGATGGCGTAGGCGGCCGACATGACGAAGGCGCAGGCCAATACCTCTGTGTAGAACGCCGTGTAGTTGGAGACCCCATGCGGGAACGACACAAAGAGGTGATGCACCGTCTCCTTATTGGGATCCTGGGCTGTGATTGTCTCGTGATTCAGCAGGAAGACCAGCGCCGCAGCGACGAACGCCCCCAGTAGCTGAGCGCAAAAGTATCCGGGCACCTTCCACCACGGCATGCGGCCGTACACCGCGTTGGTAAACGTGATGACGGAGGCGATGTGCGCGCCGCTGACTCTCTCGGCAGTGTACACACCCATGAGCACGGCGACACCCCACGCAAGGCAGCTAGACATCGTGTCGCCGGCCTTGCCTCCCGAGAGAACCACTTGGCTGTTCACGCCCAGACCCATGCCGAAGGCGACAAGAGCGGCGAGGAACTCGGCCAGACACTCGCGGAAGTGCGGGCTATCGGTGATAAACGGCAACTTCTCGCGGGTTTCGTCTCGGAGGTGGAGTTGGCTGCGGTTGGACTCGTGCAGCGGCGTCTCATGCTCGCGCAGGACTGGGATATGGGGCGTGTAGGGCGTGTTGGCGAAGTCGGCGTACGCGGTCATGCCCTGCACGAGTTGGCCGCTGTTGGTGAAGCCGGACGCCGCCTTGAATCCCGAGGGACGTAGTGTCGCGGTACTCATTAGCGTCTGCCTTGTGTGGACTTTGTTGATTGGTGCTCGGCTAGCAAAAGGAATAATGACAGCCTCCAACAGCCTCGAGTGGTCGGACGAGGCAGAAATTCCAAGCGGTGACATGCTGGGCTGGGCCCTTGGCGCGGAGGTGGCTGCAGCTTGTTGGTGGGGTCTCATAGCCCTGCTCCGAAAAGCTCTGGCCGTGTCTCTACCGCTTTTGCGGTGGCCCGTAATCCACGTCCGACCCACAAGGTAGTCAAGCTGAACGCCATGCGACGAAAGCCATTGAGTTCAGTAGTCGCATTCAACCGAAGGCTAGCAACTTCAGCTTCAACTTCAAGAGGAATCCTTCAGTATCGAGGTAGGTTAGTGAATGGACGGAATCGAAGCGCACGAGTCGACAGGATTGGGCCTTCGGTGTGGATGAAGACATGCATCCGACGGCTCGCGCTTGTCCTTGTCTTGACCTCACGATGAAGCAGCTGGCTCCGATTTCGAAAAGATGCACACACTGCCGTTATCCACGCTGATTATGCATGCACTTTTGTTTGGTCGGTGCCAGATTGGGATAGCGCCGCTGAAGGAGGTGGTGGCCTTCATCAACGCTTCGATGTTGGCAACGCCACCATGAGCGGAAGCGGAATCGGTGGCTCCCCGTCACGTTGGGCTTCCACTCAATCCAAGAGCTCTAGACACAAGCACCGTCGTAGATGCAGGCGAATGAGAAGTGACGAAAGACCCCCGTCTCGTTCACGAGGCTCCAGCGCCACAAAAACGCGGAGATTCTGCAACTGCACAGACAGCCACTGGAACTGGAGGCAGAGCTGCAGCGTCAGCAGCATGCAGAGGACTGGAGACTCTGCAAGCCAAGGCCAGACGTACGAAATCGCTGCACTGAATACGCGAACCAAGTCGAGGTGGCTTGCCACTGCAGAACCCAATACCAGAAAGACAAGTGCCAGTCGAGAGTCATCTTGACGAAACGTGGTGGCAGTGAACAGTTGCAGAAGCAGCACCTGCTTCCTGTTTTTTTGGGTAGGATTGTGCTAGATCCGGCGACCTGAACGCCACGAAGCAATAGGGGCGATGCATGTGTGCATTTAGGAATTCAGAACAAGAGTTCAGTGAATCTGAGCACGAAATCGAAAATATAGACTTGCATAATCGGCTTTGCAACATGTTGGCTGCAGTGTTACCTACTTCAACCAGATTATTTCGCGAAGAACTCCTCGTTGATGACGCGCGGTTCAGAAAGCGTGACGCCGGTCAACGGACTGGCATTCACGCGTAGATACGAAGAGTCCAACCAGATTGCCTTCGTCATGGCTCAGCAGTTGCTGCTCCCCACGTTAGTGCTTCAGTTTGGAATGCACTGCTGGACAGGCGTCACGCGCTCGGAGGACGAACCTCTGCAGTCCATTACCCGCACCGTTCTGCAGTTGCACACGGACTGCAAAGAAGGTGTCACGACTCGACAGAAGGGCCTGCAGGCCGCGGAAGAGATGGCGTTCGGGGCGTAAGTGCGAAAATGCGGAGGTTCGTCTTTTTGAAGCCTCCAAATATTAGGTATGCTACAAAAAGCATTTTTAAGAAACATAAATAGAAGCCATTAAACATAACCGCAACCGCGTCTTTTGAAGCTCTCTAATTCTGAGTGTTGCCACAATTCGATGAGCTTCCTGGCCGCCGAAGCGGATGATAAGGCCACGCTGGAGGTGGCGCTCGCCTTCATCGACGCCTGCGAGGGCGACGACTCCATCTTCAGCGCTGGTAACAGCACCGCTTCACAGGTGCATGCCGAGGCGAAGCAGCGGCGGGCAAAGAGCAAGAAGAAGAAGCGAGTGCGAAGCGCGGCGAGCTCGTCCACTGAGCTCCAGCGGCGGCAGAAGGCGGAGACGCTGCGGCTGCGCGATCAAGTGGCGGGGCTCGAGGAGCAACTGGAGCAGCTTATCCAGATGAACGGCGTCCTGTCGTGTGGCTTCGAGGCTGATGTGATTGGAGCAAAGGCCGTGGAAATGGCAGGCAACTGTGACGCATTAGGCCAGCGCCAGAAGACCAGGAAGACAGCGATGTACGAGGAGGCTGTGGCGCAATTTCGGGGCCGACAGCGAGCGGAGAAGATGAACAGCAAGCTGAAAGCCATCCTGACGAATCAAGTGAAGGTCAACGGCGCCTTTCGAGGGCTCCTGCAGAAGCGGTCGACGCTAAACGTACGCGTTCCATTCACTATTGACGTTGGCTTATGTGAATGGATGTTTTACTCTGATTGTGTGTTTCTAATGTTGTACACGTGTACACAGGGAATTGACTTCGTATTGAGGGACCAGCCACTCGTTGAGCGGCCACTGACTGACATGGACTTGAGCATGGCGCAGCTGGAGCAGAGCGTGGAGAACCTCTATCTGCACGCTGGCTCCGTGTTTCTATCGGACGAGCTGCCGTCCATCAGCTCTCACATGGTGGTCAAGCAGGATCCCGACCGCGGCAAGACGGTGGAGATGGTCACGATCACTCCGATGGCGTGTCCGATCAAGGCTGCAGGCGACTTGGTGTGGAACCAGATCAAATTGACTCGGGTAGGCACTTTGAGCTCTTGTAAAGTGGGAAATGACTCCGGACTAAATATCTGATGCTGTGCCATTCTAGAACCGAGGCACCCGGCCGAATTCGCTGGAGAAGAACTACATCTTTACGCTGCCGACCCAAGACGGCGTCTTGGCATTCAAGAAGCTGAATTACGTGCGCAAATTTGAGGAGTCGGACCGCGTCGTCATCGTGTCGTCCGACCTCATGTTGCTGCCTCAGTACGATGTGCAGTTCCGGGCTCAGTCCTGGCTGGTCATCTCGTGCTCGACTGCCGAGCCGCGGAACGCCTGCGTGGCTCGCTCGTTTCTGCAGCTCTTCGCGGAGCCTCAAGGGGAGCGCTCTGGTGGGGTTGCCAACGCCCAAACTACGCTGTTTGGAATGATGGGCGATAGCTTCCTGGAATACGCCCGGTCGCAGCAGAGCATGATGATCCGCGAAGCTGGGAAGCTGACGAAGACTTTGCTACTCATGGGTTAAGCGTAATCAACCCCACTGCGTGATCATTTTCGCCACGCCAGACTGCTGGCTCCTAGTCTGCAATCGGAGCAGGTCTCATAGTTCTCTAGCACCACAGCAAGCACGAGCTTCTTGGAGGGAGAGGAGGCAGTGGCGACGCTGTAGGAGGTCGTGGCCTTCATCGACGCCTTTGACGGCGATGACAATGGTCTTAGGGACGCCGAGAGCGGAAGCGGAAGCGCAAGCGGCGGCTCTCCATGCGTCAGTGATGACATTGAGGTCGAATTATCATATGCTTGTGGCATTGCGATAGCAAGCGCAGAAGCTAGAAGCAGATCTGCAGCAACTGAAGCGCGTCGCTAGTTCGTGGGGGCAAGAACTCGGAGTTAGAGGCGCCATTGGCGAACACGAGTCCGACGCACCGGGTCATGTCGGTGTGGGTTGGCGTAGTGGCGCGTGTGATCGTGATTCTGACTAGGGAATGGACATTGCATTCGAGAATTCGGCGCCAACAGCTCGCCACCTGACGATTAGAGTCGTGTCGACTATCGCTCAGCTGGTCTGAGACCTTCCAACTTGCTTTTCGAATCGAAAGCGCATCCGTCTTCCGAACGAGAGCGATTTTGGACATGCATCCTTGAATCTTGCTTGATCTGTTAGGGAGATACAAACGCATACCAGTTTTGTGGTCGGCCTTGATAAACATCCCCGGTTGTGGCACGTACATCCTTCGTTGCTGGCGTATCCCCCCCACCTACTTTCTGCTCTCAGACGTACGCAGAGGACTAACACCGCCCTCATCCGCCCGCTACTCCCGTCGTCCTCGAGTGTGTTAGGCCACCACTAGTCGTTGTGGTACTTCCAATCGCAGCAAAACAAGGTGACCCACGACGCCAGCAAGGTAGCGAGGACCCTGGGCTTCATGTAGGCGCCGCCAGTTCGTTCTCGTTGTGCATGAGATGCTGATGAACACCCAACTTGGATTCAAGAATCTGTTGATGTTCCGCCTTGAGAAATGAGTTACACATGCATTGGGTGTCCCACATTCTCAGAAGAGGTGGGCGTAAACATCCCTGCCCCATCATCATTTCTGTTGACGTCTATTGAATTGCCCCTTTTCAGCCAATCCGCTGTGCGTTCACTTAAATTTGCGCCAATCGCAGCAGACGTGATTACTGTGCGCAGCACCCAGCGTCATTCTAGAGAAAGTGAGAGAGTGAAGGTCAGTCGGTCGGACTGGGCTCTTTTTCCAGTCAGTTTGCAATTGACCAGCAACAGAACAGGTCTCTCTTGCTGCTCTTAATGTCACGAACCGAAGCGAGCATGAGCTTCTTGGCGGAAGAGGAGTCGATGGCGACGCTGGAGGAGGTCGTGGCCTTCATCGACGGCTTCGATGGCGACGACATCAGCATTAGCGACGTCACCACGAGCGGGAGCGAAAGCGGCGGCTCTCCCTTCGCCTATGACGACGTGAAGATCGAACTGCTGGATGTGCCCAACGTCACGCTGGACAGAGCGAGTCTCCTGCCAAGAGAGGAGGCCGAGAAACCGCAGCCGCCAGCAAAACCGAAGAAGCGGAGAGCTCCCGGCTCGTCCACGCGGCTGCAGCGCCGCAAGAAGGCGGAGATTCTGGCGTTGCGGGAAGAGGCGCAGGATTTGGAGGCAGAGCTGCGGCAGATGAAGCGCATGGGCGGTGAGAGGAGCAGGGGAAATATTGCGAATCAGCTCCTGATCCACGCCGAAAGTGCGTCATTCGGGGCAGAAAGTGCCAAGTCGAGGTGGTTTGCCACAGCGTCTGCACAATATCAGGAGCGACTGCGATCTGAGAAAACCAACCGCAAGTTGCGAGCCATCTACGCGGACCAGGCGGCCGTGAGCGAGTCCTTCCGGCAGCTCTTGCAGAAGCAGCCCGTGCTTTACGTACGTACTTGTGTCGATCTGTTGATGCGAACGGCACCAACATGGGAGCATGCTCTGATTTGGGGTGTGCTTCTGTGCTTTTCAACAGGGAATGGACTATGTATTCAAGACACCGACGCCAACTGCTCGCCACCCGTTGGCTGACATCGACGACAGTGTGCTGGTCATGTCTGAGCTGGAGGCGATGGTGGAAGGCCTGTATCTGGATTCCAGCTCGGTGTTCCGATCGAAAGTGCTCCCGTCTATCAGCAGCAACTTGATGGTCAGGGATGATATTCGCCGGGGCAAAACCGTGGAGATCACGACGACAACCCCCATGTCGTGCTCCATGGAGGCTGCAGGCGCGCTGCTGTGGAAGGACCTCACTACCCAGCGCGAATACGTGGACAAGACGATTCGCTTTGTACGTCTACATGTGGGTTTTACGCGTGAATCTCTGTTGCCAGTCGCTCACTATTATGTTTGACATGCTTGCTTGTGCTTAGCTGCGTCAACGCAAACCCAGCTCAGTGGAGAAGAACTTCTCAATGATGCTGCGGAGCCAAGAAAGCGCCACGCCGATCGACGGCCTGGCCTTCACGCGCAAGTTCGAGGAGCCCAACCGCATCGCCCTCGTCATGGCTCAGCAAATGCTCCTCCCCGCGGAAGCGCTTTCCATTGGGATGCACAGCTGGACAGTCGTCACGCGCTCAGAGGTCGAGCCACAACGGGCATCAATCGTCCGCAGTGTTCTGCGCATCTACGCGGAATCTAGAGGAGGCTTCTCAGCGCAAGAAAGCGACCTCCGCGCTGCGGAAGAGATAGTGCTCGGTGCGATGAGTGTGAAAATGCGGACTCACTCTCAAAACCAGCAGAACGCACTGCTTCAGGAGTCTGATCGGCTGACTGTCGCCTCGGTGGAGAGGGGGTAGCGCTAGGGTTTTCGCGGACTGTGCTTTTAAACGTGTTATGAACTGTTGCTTGCTCGCTGTTGCCAGCAGTATGGCTTTCGTGGAACATCGGTGCTGCACCACTCGACCGCAGAGGGGTGCAGCGGTTTGGATCGGTGGATTGCGGGCCATTGGTGATTCGCGTTTGACTCTGCAAAGCGCTGCCACTGCTCTGCGACAGACTGTGATCACTTGAGAGTGGTCGCATCAGCCTGCACGTTCGCCTAACGTTGTCGTCCTCTCAATGTCGAAATCAAAGCGTGCGGCACGGCAAATGATGATTCTCGAGCCGAGACCAGCGTTATTACCACTGCCCGCAAGAGGGGGATGGCCGTTGGCAAGCTCCGAGGCATAGTCCCCTGCACACTCGTGGAGCTTGCGGTGCCGTGTCACCGTATACACTATTCCATGCTGTAAACACTTGCCTCTCGACTGCGCATCAACTTGATGTGTCGCCTTGCACAAACGTAAGCTCAGGGAGTGGAGACCTCTAAGTATGATTTTGTTGTGTCCGAAATGTCTTAAAATTAGTGGTGTCGCTGCGCTAGTAGCTCTTAAAATTATGCGCTTTGGAGAACATCATAATCACTGTCGCCACACGGAAACACAATCGATTTACATCAGCTTCGTGATACTTGCAGTAATCCATCCCATACATTAATCGGCTCGCTGAAAGCTTAAATTATCCGATTTCGAGCGTTATCATTAGTTGGAGAGCTGATCAATATCAGCATTTATCGCGAGATATCATTTATAGAAGGATCATCTGTATTGAACACCAGTTGAAGGCGCATGCGATATCCTTTGTAAACTTGAGATAACTTTAACTTTGCTCTCCGCGCGACTGGCTCCTGGTGACCTCTTTCGATGTGCTTCGTTCGCAGGCCAGCTTTGGATTTGCTCCTTCGTCTGAGAGCCTTGGCGAGTTTGTGTCTTCAAGAGGGATGCTCATAGCGCTCATGATATCCGGGACACTGTGTCATACTGAAGTCCCACGCGTTGGCGAGGACACTCCGACATGCTGGGCAAGAAGCTGATTTCAGTTTTTGTGACGTCAAGGACAGCACGCCAGCACGATGAGCTTCGAGATTGAGGGCGACGGGATGATGGCGACGTTGGAGGAGGTCTTTGCCTTCATCGACTCATGCGACGGCCTCGAGGACAGCCCCACGGCCAGCAGCTCCGGGTGCGACGCGGTAAGCGACAACGGGTCTGAGAGTCTGGTCACCGACAAAAACGCAAGCCAGAATGCTCCTCCCACATTCGAATCCGCCCCTGGCTCATCCGACGGACAGCGAGTGGAGAAAGCTCAGAGGCCGAAGAGAAGGAAGAGGGGCAGCTGGACTTCGTCAGCGGGGCTACAGCGGCGCAAGAAGGCGGAGCTGCTGCATTTGCGCGAGCTCGTGCAGGTTCTGGAAGACCAGCTGCAGCAAATGGCCCCGCGTTCTGAAGCCCAGCTCGCTACGACCAAGTGGAGGGCGTTGGCGATGGGCGAGTACCTCAAGCGGCAGCAGGCGGAGAAGACGAACCGCACGCTGAAGTTGATCATGAACCACCAGCTGCAAGTAAGTGAAACCATCGGTGAACTCTTGTAGCAACACAGCGAGATCAGCGTGGTGTCGCCAACTGAGCTCTCAAGGCAAGGCTCTGCAAGTCCTGGAGGAACGAGCTGAGAGCTGACTGCGGCGCGAATCTTGCATTCAAGCTATGCATATCTTGTTTAGCTGTACAAATATCAACTCTTATGTCAACTTGGTACCGAACTTCTCCGTTCGCCCGCGCTCTTGTCGAGAACTATAACGCTCGTCGAGGAGCAGTCCAATCTTTTGGCTGAAGATGCCGTCCAATCGATCAGACTGAGTCGCTGGATCAGCGGGGAGATGGTCTGGTTCGGACTGTTGCTGAGGTTCTGGCAAAGGTGACACACAGCGTAGCTGTAACTCGAGACAGCGAGACAGCGAGACAGCAGCCTGAACATCGGAAGTCGCGAAGTGGTGATCGTTCCATCAGCTATTTCCCGACATGACGTTTCACACCGTACTTTGCTTTCGACCATAGGAAGGCACCCACATCTGTCAGAATGGTGCGATTCTAGCCACGTCAACTTCTGCCTGCATCATCATCGTCCTACCGCCAAGCTCTATTTTCAGCCAATGCGATGCCATCTTTTGCGTGTTTTTACACCAATCAAAGTTCAACCCCACTCTGCCAGCAACTCCAGTTGCATTTCTGATTCTCCCTGAACTTTTCGCAAGCATGAGCTTCTTGGTGCCGGAAGGGGATGACTTGGCCACGGTGGCGGAGGCGCTGGCCTTCATCGACGCCTGCGAAAGCGGCGAAGACCCCAGCGCGACTAGCAACAGCAGCGATGACGGCAGCGGCAGCTCCATCTCGGACGTCGCCGCGGTGGCTCATTCTGCTAAGACGAGCGGCTCGGAGGAGCATTTGGCGAAGCGGAAGCGGCGGGCGAAGAGCCCCGCGGGCTACTCGACGCGCCTGCTGCATCGTAAGAAGGAGGAGCTGCAGCAGCTGCGGGAGCAGGCGTTGGAGCTTGAGACTCGCGTGGAGCAGCTGCAGCGCTCCAAAGCAAGGGGCTTCGTGGTGGAGGAACAGCATGCGATGCAGCCGAAGCAGCGAGGCAAATGGATGGAAACGGCGATGCTAGAGCTGCACAAGCGACAGAAGGTGGAGAAAATGAACCGCAGACTGAAATTCATTTTGTCAAACCAAGCGAAAGTCGACGACGCCTTGCGGGGCTTGGTGATGAAGCGCTCCGTGCTGGATGTACGACTTTCTCGCTCCTTTTTGCTGGGCGTTGTTTGTCTCATAATGGGCGTCTGCTGACCTGGTATGTCTGTGAATGGTGCAGGGAATGGACTTTGTGATGGAGAATCAACCGACCGCTCGCTCGACGTTGGATGCCGTGGATAACAGCGGCGTGATCATGGCGGAGCTGGAGAAGCGTGTGGGGCAGATGTATCTGGATTCGGATTCCCTGTTTGAAGCGAAACCACCGTCGCTCTTCAGCTCGCGAATGCAGCCCAAATTCGACGAGATACGCGGCAAATCCATAGAGATCGTGACGAATGCGCACGTGGCGTCGTCGATGGAGGCGGCCAGTGCCGCCCTATGGAAGGAACTCACGACCATCCGCACGTACCCCAACAAATCCTACCGATACGTAAGTGCTATCAGGTGTTGGTTTGACCCTGTTTGAGGGCAGTCATGAGTGGGGAACTCACAATTCTGTGCTTGGTCGTGCAGATGCAAGCAAGTTCGCCCAACTCGATGGAGAAGAACTTCGACCAGATCTTGCGGAGCCAAGCGGGCGCCACGCCAGTTAACGGACTGCAGTTCATGCGCAAGTACGAGGAGAAGAATCGCCTGGTGCTGGCTCGAGCCTACGTGATGCTGCTGCCTACGGACGGGCTTCACCTTCGGGCGCAGGCATGGACGGTCATCACGCGCTCAGAGATGGAGTCGTTGGGAGGTTGTGACGTTCGGGTCTACATTCAACTCTCCATGGAAGGGAAAGACGGCGCGTCGGCTACGACGGGGGACATCGCGTATTTACAGGACGTTGCGCTCAACACGTGGAGTATGAAGATGCAGGGCCATGCGGAGTATTTACAGGATTTGATGATCGAGGCGGCAGACATGACGTCACCCAGTGGCGTCGACGATGACAGCCGCGACAATGGGCTGACGGGTTTGCTACCAGCTCGATTCCCATGCTAGCTTTGACAGCATTTTCCACCATAAGCAGCAAGAATCTGCATGAAATGGAGTACATTGAGACGACTACCGCCTTTTACTGAGTGCCCTAAGTACATGTTCGTGGTTGTGATGGCAACGCTTAGCGTCCAAACGAAGGCTTTGTCACCTGCATGTCGAGCAGGGAATGTTGTAGCGATTGAAGGGGATTGCTGGCGGTTGAGGCGGGCACAAAAACGAGAGCCGCGTAATCAATCGGTCTTCATAATCTGGTCTGAGGCAAATGGCGCGATTTACATCCAATCGCTACTCGTCATTTTTCTATTTTCGGGCCAATTAGAGAGGGTCTGCTCAGATCTTGAAGTCCATCATTTCAAACGAACCTAACCGCACTGAAGTTTCAAAACCTCAAATCACTTGTCGCTTCTGATTGGCCCTTTCACCTCAAGCAATCGCTTTTCACAGGGGACACGGATATAACCTCAAGTGTGATCGCTCTCGTGAGTGATGGTCGTACAATGACCATCACCTTTCGGCCGGCCATTCCGCAGTTGGAGCACCCCAAGGCAAGCATAATGAGCTTCCTGCAGATGGACGTGGAGGATTTCGTGACGGTGTCAGAGGCCATCGCGTTCATCGACGCCTTCGAGGGCGGCGAGGAAACGGTGGGGGAGGAAGATCAGCCTCTAGACAGCAATAGTGGGCCGTCTCCACCGCCGGAAGTCGAGAGTACCAGCTCTGCGTCGGACGGCGCCACCGCGTCTAAAGAGTCAGGAAGTGACGAGCCAAAGCCGAGTACGCGAAAGCGGAAGGCGAAGAACCCGAAGGGGTACACGACGCGTGTGCTGCATCGCAAGAAGGCGGAGCTGCAGGGGTTACGCGAGCAGGTGCAGCAGCTGGAAGGCCGCTTGGATCGATTGAAAAGCGTGAAACCCAGTTCGAGAGCTGTACTTGCTGGAGAGCGAGTGGATGAGACGCAGGCTTGCCAGTCCAAGTGGCTGCAACTGGCAACGGCTGAGTACACTGAACGACGACGGGCGGAGGAGACCAACCGCAAGCTGAAGGCGATCCTGACGCATCAGGTCCAAGTGGATAAGACCTTACGCCGCTCTCTGCAGAAACGCTCGCTGCTTCACGTAAGTGCTTTTCACTGATGGAGATGGCTCCTTCATGCGGTTTCTAATGGCATTTACTGTGTCTCCTATGCAGGGCATGGAGTTTGTGTTCGAGAACCAGCCCACGTTCAGGCACTCGTTCGCTGCGTTCGAGAACAGCAAGGCCATCATGGCGCATCTGGAGGAGAAGGTGGCCAAGCTCTACTTGGACTCTGGCTGTGTGTTTAAATCCGGCCCACCGCCGTCGACCAGTAGCAGCATGGCCATCAAGCACGACAAGCACCGCGGCAAGACTGCCGAGATGATTTTGACCACGCCCATGGCATGTCCGATGGAGATGGCCGCCGCCTTGATCTGGAAAGACCTCAACGTCCACCGCCAATGCCCCGAGAAATGGACGCGATATGTACGTCCACCGTGTGATGGATCAATCTTAATGCTTGTGCCTATAGTTCACTAACTTGTGTACTATTTGATTGCTATTGATTTAACTCCTTAGATGGTTGGGAGCAAACCCACGTCTCTGGAGAAGCACTGGGTCCTGACTTTACAGTGCCAATCGTACGTCAAGCAGGTCAACGGGGTGCAGTTCCTGCGCAAGTACGAGGAACCCAATCGCATCGTGCTCATCAAGTCGGACCTGATGACCCTCACGACCGAGGGGCTGCAATTCCGAGACCAATGCTGGACCATCGTCACTCGATCCGAGACCGACCCGCTGCATGCGTCCGTCGTCCGCGTGTGCGAGCAGATCTACATGGACTGCCAGGAAGGGTTCACGGCGCGGCCGGAGGATCTGGCGTACGCTCAAAGCGTGGTGCTGAGGAACCTGAGTTGGAAGCTGAAAGAGCATTCGCAGCAGCTGCAAGACATGCTGGTCGAAGAGAGCGAGCGAATCGCAGTCCACTCTGCAATCCCGACCCCGACGGCGTAAGGCGACTGACTGCATTCAGTCGACGGCTGTCAACTAGCGACGAAGGGAGTCGGGTCTGGAACTTTGTTGCAGCAGAACGACGTCGTGTGTTATTTTTTCATGATATTTTCGACCGCAGTGATCTGTTTGTTGCCCGAGGAAGAGATTCGCCTTCGCGTGGGTGAGGTGATCCCCATCCTTTGGATGCCAGTGGCGACTTGGCTTCGGTTGCGTTTTCAAGGATTGGTGTCGGGAGGAATGACCGATGTGTGAAGACAGGGTCATGTTGACGATCCCGTTCCGTGCGTCATCATTCCGCGACGACGGTGTGAGTCAGGAATTCTAATTTTTACGCCAATCACCGAATTTCTTCTTCTTCTCCAGCCAATCAGCGATGTCACCAGTTTCCGAAGTGCTGAGCTCAGAACCAAAGATGGATTTGCTCGAAGGTGGAGAAGAGGACCTGGTGTCGGAGGCGCTCGCCTTCATCGACGCCTTCGAAGGCGGCGAGGAGCGCCACGCGGTTGTCAGTAGCAGCAGCGACGATGGCAGTCCCACTTCTGCATCGAGCTATGTGCCAAACGGCCGCTCTCGGGGCCAGGGCCACAAGCCCCGTCGGAAGAGGAAGACCCAGCCGGGGTATTCGACCATGATGCTGCATCGCAAGAAGGCGGAATTGCGGGACTTGAGGGATGAAGCGCAGGAGCTGGAGCAGTGGCTGGAGAGGCTGAAGCGCTCCACTGAAGAAGAGATGTTCGTGGAACTCCCAACGCCTCAGAAACGTCACAACGAGTCAGCGGAGGCGACGGAAGAGAAGCCCACTTGGATGCAGAGAGCGCTGCTGGAGTTCCACAAGCGGCAGCAGGCCGAGCACACCAACCGCAGTCTGAGAGCGGTTCTGGAGAATCAGATGAAAGTCGGCAACACCTTACGGGGCGTCCTTCAGCAGCAGCACGTGCTCGACGTTAGTGCATTATGCTGTTCTAAATCTTTTGTCAGAATGGCTATTGACTCGATGTGTGTGTTTGTGCGCACTGATGTAGGGAATGGCCTTCGTGACGGAAGCTCCGCTGTCTGTGCGCCATCCTTTGGCTCGAGTGGACAACAGCTCAGCGCTCATTGCGCAGTTGGAGAAGCGAGTCGATCAATTGCATTGGGATGCAGATACCGTCTTCCCGCAGAAGCAACTGCCGTCATTTGGCTGTCGACTACAGCCGAAGCGCGACAAATACCGCGGCAGAACGATCGAGATCGTGGCCAACGCTCCTGTGTCTTGCCCCATGATAGATGCCAGCGACATCTTGTGGCAGGAGCTGAGCAAGTACCCGGACAAATCGTATCGCTATGTACGTCCCACATTGCATCATCTGGGATTCTGACCGTCGACTGCCTTGTGCAAACTCACATATTCACAATCTGGTGTTTCTAATTCTTGTAGATGAAGGAGAGAGGACCTGACGCCATGGCGAAGAGCTTCGACATGACACTGCGAGGGCAACGGGGGGCGCTGCCGGTGAACGGACTGCAGTTCATGCGCAAGTACGAGGAAGCCGATCGGGTTATCCACGTTCGAGCCTACATGGTGCTTCTCCCTTCGGAAGGCCTCCAACTCCGCGGTCATGCGTGAACCATCATCAGTCGCTCGAAGACCGACCCACTTCGCGCGTGTGCGGTCCAGTTCTACCTGCAGCTCTTCGTGGAGTGCCAGGAAGGCTTCTCAGCCCGGCCGGAAGACCTGGAGTACATACAGAAGATCGGTCTTGATGCCTGGGGCCTGAAGATGCGCGCGTACTCGCAGTGGCTGCAGGAGCTGGTGGTCGAGGCAGCGGAAACCCAAGCCACTGCGACGTCGAGGAGTGTCGTGGGGTAGTCAGATGTTGCTGCAATCATTAAAGGACAGTCTGCTTCCATTGTGTCGTTATTAGCCAATGGGGAGTCGTTTCTCAGATTTAGCGGTTTTGAATCTCCTAGGCTCGATTCTTGAATCTTCAATTTGATGAAATCTAAATAATAGCGTGCTAAACTTTTACTTACAATCGAACCTCAAAACGAAGAGAACGACAGAGAGACGCGGCTAATGAGCTTCTTGGACCCGGAAGACGACGTGGAGGCAACGCTCGCCGACGCGCTGGCCTTCATCGACGCCTACGCGTGTGACGACGGAGACGCTGAGGCCTCGCGCTCCGACTGCGGTGATGCGAAACGCCCACGAACGCACCAAGAGCGGCGACGGATCAAGAAGCCGAAGAGAAATCGAAAGACGTCGGATGACACGAAGAGCACGGACCAGGCCGTCTTGTGCTACTCCACGCAGCTTCAGCAGCGGAAGAAAGCCGAGCTGCAGGCTCTGCGTGACGAAGCAGTTGATCTGGAGGCGCAGGTGAAGCAGCTCCATCAGCGGCGCCAGCGACTGCGTCGTCCACCAAACCGCCGGACGAGAAAGGAGAACGCGTCCGCTGCTAGCGCCACATGCACCACGCTGTGCACCACGTCTGACGTGGATATGGCGAGGATGGCGGCGCTGTCAACGGGCGGGGAATGCAACAGTCCGGCGTGGTTTAAGCAGGTAGTGGTGGAGTTCCACCGCCGCCGCCAGGCCGAGCAACTCAACCGCAAGCTGAAGGAGATCTGGGCACGGCAAGCGAAAGTGAATGGCTCGCTCCAGCATCTGCTGCAGAAGAAATCGCTGCTTTGCGTACGTGTTGTAGCCACGCCGTTGGGCTGTCTGAGCCAGTCCATGGTAGATCGTCTGAGGGATTTCTGTTGTTGCTGCATGTTGTAGGGACGAGAGGTCGTTTTCAAGAACGAGGAAGCAACAGGTGCCGGAGCGGAACTATCGGTGGAAGACGAGACCATGTCGATCATCTCCCAGCTGGAGAAGAGCGTGGATCGCCTGTATCTGGACTCCAACTCCGTGTTCGACGCCGACGAGCCCACGACCATCTCGTGCTGTACGAACGTCAAGCGAAGTAGCGACACCCAGGGCAACTGCATCGAGATCGTGACGACCACGCCCGTGTCGTGCGCGCTCGAATACGCGGCTGCCGTGGTGTGGAAGGATCTGAACGTCAAGGGCCCAGACCCCGAGAGGATCTACCGCTTCGTAAGGCTGCATTCCTGCTGCTTGCGCTCGTTGTGCTTAAACTTACGACGCGTGATACTTATCGTTGTTGTTGTCGTCAGATTCGAGGCAGGAAGCCGGATTCACTGGAGAAGAACTTCATGGTCGCCTTGCACAACAAGGCGGGCGTGCTTAACGTCGACGGCACCCAGTTCATGCGCAAGTTCGAGGAGCCGGACCGAGTGGTTCTGATCAAGGCCAACGTGCTGCGGCTTCCGAACCACGGCTTGCGGTTCCGAGATCGCACGTGGATCATCATCTCGCGCTCCAAGTCGAATCCGGCCCACGCGTCGGTCGCTCGCACGTGCTACCAGCTCTATGCCGACGGGCCCGAGGGGTTCTCAACGCGTGAGGACGTGGCCCCCATCCGCGACTACGTGCTGAGTTCACTCAGCGGGAAGGTGCGGCAGGATCACCAGATGCTGCAGAATCTGCTCATCGAGGAGGACCGACGGGCGTCAAGCAGTGCCGTGTCTCTGACCGTCTGAGAGGCATCAAGTGCAAGATGCTGGTACAATCACTGGAGCGTGACGCGCGTCCGTCAGCTGCACGTGACACCGAATAACCATGCCGCTGCTCAATTGACAGGCCGCAGGGTTCCGATCGTGGTGACGGTGTCCTGGGTGGCACGATGTCTTTAAGTTTTCGTCGTTAGATGTTCATTTGTTTGTAAATTTATGCCAAGTCGAAAATGTGGCTCGTGCGGTGGTCCAGTTCAACCTGTAGCTGTTTATGGAGCTCCAGGAAGGCTTCTCCGCCCGACTGGAGGGCCTGAAGTGCGTCCATGAAAGCGCTTTTGACGCCTCGAGGATGGAGATGTGAACGTACTCGCATTGGCGTGAGGAACTGGTGGTCGAAGCAATGGCCAGCCATCGTCGAGATGAAGTCAGACGTTTGGTGCAATCATTCAAGTACAGTCCACTCTCTTTAGTGACGTCCTAAACTAGTTTTCATTAGGAGGTGACAGATTTGTTGAATCTTCATGAAATAATTGTAACTCAAATTGGCAGCGGTCTGAGACGCTTTAATTGCGATGCATCTTTGCCTCACAATTTAGATGACTTTTTGTGACGCCATGTTCGTCTGTGCCCTTCCAAACGTTTTAGAAACTTGTCTGGATTTGAGTCATGAAGGAGAGCCCAGTTTTGAACATCTCTAGATGCGTAGAAATATCTGACTCAAATCTGCAACATAATTTCGAAGCCACTCTGAGCTTATTGAGTATACGCCATGCATTCGTATACGCGAACTATACACGTGTAGAAATGCACTGACGCATTTCGAAGACAAAGAGAACGGTAAAGACGCACGAGATGAGCTTCCTCGTGCCGGAAGACGACGCGGAGGCGACGCTTGCAGACGCGCTGGCCTTAATCGATGCCTACGCGGGTGACGACGCAGATGCTGACGAGCTGGTCGCTGACTGCGGCGGCGTAGCGTGTCCACCATCGCGCCAAGAACAGCGACACAGCAAGCAGCCGAAGATCAGTCGGACGAACTCGAGCCAGGATACCTTGGGCTACTCGACGCAGCTCCAGCAGCGGAAGAAAGCGGAGCTGCTGGCCCTGCGCTACCAGGTGATGGAGCTGGAGACGCAATTGAATCAGCTGCTTCAGCGCCGCCAGCACCAGCGTGCTTCCACAAGGAACCCCACGGATCGTATCACGAAGTATACGCATACGACATCTGAAGGCAACGCCTCCGATGTGGAGAAGCTGGCGGCGAGTGAGGGATGCAACAGTCCGGCGTGGTTCAAGCAGGTGATCGTGGAGTTCCGCCGACGCCAACGGGCTGAGGAAACCAACCGCAAGCTGAAGGACATCTGGGTCCGTCAAGCAAAACTCAATGGCTCGTTCCGGCATCTGCTACGCAGGAGGTCCCTGCTTTACGTGCGTGTCTCCGCCTCGTGGCTGATCTCGGTGGGGTAGTTCACGATGGATAGATAGCCCCGTGTCTTATCATTTCGATGTTCTTATTCGTAGGGCCGAGAGTTCATTTTCGAGGATTACGAGAGTGGGGAAGCAGCAGCTCCCGATCTCGCAGAGTCCATTGAAGACGAGACCATGTCGATCATCTCCCAGCTGGAGAAGAGCGTGGATCGCCTGTATCTGGACTCGAACTCCGTGTTCGACGCCGACGAGCCCACGACCATCTCGTGCAGTACGAACGTCAAGCGAAGCGGTGACACATACGGCAACTGCATCGAGATTATCACGACCACGCCCGTGGCTTGCGCGCTTCAAGACGCCGCCGCCGTGGTGTGGAAGGATGTGAACATCAAGTGCACCGACCCCGAGAGGATCTACCGCTTCGTAAGGCCACGTTCCACCTGCTTGCGCTCGCTGTGCTTAAACTTACGACGCGTGATACTTATCGTTGTTGCTGTCGTCAGATTCGAGGCAGGAAGCCGGATTCACTGGAGAAGAACTTCATGGTCGCCTTGCACAACAAGGCGGGCGTGTTTAAGATCGACGGCGTCCAGTTCATGCGCAAGTTCGAGGAGCCGGACCGTGTGGTCCTGATCAAGACCAACGTGCTGAAGCTTCCCGACTACGGCCTGGGGTTCCGAGAGCGCACGTGGATCATCATCTCGCGCTCCAAGTCGGATGCCGCCCACGCATCGGTAGCTCGAATCTGCTACCAGCTGTACGCAGAAAGCCTTGAGGGTTGTTCAGTGCGTGGAGATGTGGCCCCCATCCGCGACTACGTGCTCAGTGCACTCAGTGGGAAGGCGCGACATGGCCACCAAGAGATGCAGAACCTGCTCATCGAGGAGGAGCGACGGACTTCCATCGGGAACCTGGCGTTCACTTGCTCTGCCTGATAGTTGGCGCCGAGTGCGAGAGGCTGGATCACTTCTGAGAGCTCATGACGAGTCCGTTAGCTGCGCGGAGCTGGCATTGACGTCGACCTCCCGTCTTCCAGAGCATGTGTTCACATCTTTATACAATTTGCGGTGAACGAAATGCAGTTTTGTCCTTAAATATATTGCGCATTTTGCATTACGGTCGAAAAAGGATATGGCAGGTCCTCGGACGCGAGGGGAGGCGAAGCGACGTCGCCATGCGGCTCCTGCAGCTGCGGCCACGGGGCCCGGGCAGGTCGAGCGGCTCTACGAGGCGCTTGACTCGGGTGTGCTGTGGTTCCTGGGCGTCCAGGACCTCGTGCGGCTGCTGGGGACGTGCTCGCTCCTGCGCAACGATCGGAACTTGAGCGTGGTGGCGTTGAGCAACACCGCGGCCGGCGTGCACTTGATGCAGCATTGCGCGAGCGACTGGATGGATGTGTCGCTCCAGGAGCAGCAGGAGGGTGTTGTGTCGGCTGCTGAGCGCGTGGCGGCTTCGTTTTTCTGGTCAGAATGCACCGAACACCGCCACCTTGCACGAAACCACGAGCTTAACCGCCGGCTCTTGGAGGACACGACGCGTTTGGACTACGCGCGTGGCCAAGGAGCGCAGCTGTTGTCGTTGATTGGGCAGATGGAGAAGCGCCACATGCTGCTTTTCAGCGGAGTGTCTGCTGCTAATCCCTTTGGCGAGTTCTGTCGAGCGCGGCCGGTCATCTTGCCGCTGCCGAAGCGACCGAGTGCTGCGTTGACTGCTCCGTGGACGCTGGGGGACGCTCGAGTCGCCTTGAATTCTCTATGGGATCGGTTTGGAGACGACTTCGCAGGCTCGACGGCGGAATACGTGCACGTATCGGAGCTGGGGGTGCATTGGGAGAACATTGCCACGAGCAAGCGCGACGGGAAGGAGAAGTGCCAGTTCTGCGACGTTGCTACTGAAGCCATCCGCGAGTATCGGAGCGAAGCCAGAGCGCTACAGGACGAGTTTGCGCGTGCGCTACGGACGAAGCAGAAGGCCTGGCGTGCTGAGGGTCTGGACGACGACGAGATTCACGAGCGCCGAAGCGAGCTGAAGGCGGAGATGTTCCCGGAAGATTCGTATCCGGACGCCAACGCCGCGGACAGTATTGCCGACGACATTCTGGCCCACATTTGCGAACACGACCGGTTCCCCATGGATCCGTTCGACGGGATGGCCAGCGGCTTGGAGAGGAAGAACGACGACATCTTCAACGCGCTCTCGCAAGAGTGCAAGGCGCTGTGTCAGACACTGTACAAGCCGTTCAAGCAGATGCTGGCCACGAACTCGGCGGTGTGTGGCCAGCGAATCCACCGGGCCTGGATGGACACTGGCGAGGGCGACGGCCTCGTCCGCCGAGAGCTGATCGCCGCTGTGTCCGCCTCCGGGTTCTTGGTCGGCGCGTACGTCATGAGGGCGATCCAGGACTAGCGGCAGCCGGGATAAGGCCGAGGGAGCCGCTGGATCCGAGGCGGAGGGTCCGAGGTACTTGTCGGAGAGCTCCGGAAGCGGACATTCTGGTGCTCGAACGCAATGTGAAGCCATGTTCGCGTACCGGTACCGCGCTTTATTAATTTTAACATTCTGTAACAATTACAAGGCCACCAGATCGCCCTGTCTGATCCGCATCAGTCATCGGACGACGGATGATGATGTGGGAAGGAACGGTTGGCGCACAGGCGTCGGATAGGCCTGATAATTCCCCTTGTCACATTGCAATTGTTGCAGGAAGCGCGTTGCAAGAATGCGGGGATTGACGTGAACACTTCAAGTCGGTTTTGCATGTTTCCATTGCAACGATTAATGCAACAGCTCGTATCGAAAGCAGCCGCTGTCCGGATGTACGAATCTGACCGATAGGCTATTGTTATCGCGTTACTCCACAGAGCATTCGGGTATCGGAACCTTGTGATGATGTGGAGAGGCGGCGTTGGTGCCAGCTGGATGCGGTGTTCGCCGGGAGATTGACGTTCCCGATCATGCAAGCCGCAGCAATGCGCACGGAGTGCAAAAGCGCTGCATGTCGTCTCGCCTCCGCGCATGTCGCAGCCCGGAGCAAGAGCGACTGTTCTCTTCGGCTGCTTCACCCATGAATCTCCTGGGCATGAAAGCAGCCGCTTTTGCACAGTTCACTGCGGTTTAGCAACATATCCATCACGCTGCTGCTCGAGCGTCGTCGCTACCCGCACTGCATGATGCCGTCTTACGTGCAAGGCATCCATGCCTCTCGCCTCATACTCCTTCCAAGCCAAAGCGAGTGTCGAGACACCGCAACGAAGAGCAGGACTCGCACGTGGCGCCGCCTCTTCGACCGCAAGGGGGTTCGTTCATCCGGCCCAACACTCACTCCAACACTCCGTCACTTGCCCTTGCCCTTGCTTGTCTCGGCCGGTTTATGCGCACGGCGGAGATGAACCAAGTTGCAAAAACCTCAGGAATGTGAAGTCGCGCGAGGTTTTACTCGATGCTTTTCCTTCTTGCCTGGTTTGCCAGCAATAAAACCTCGCGGGGAGGGGAGGTGGTGGGTTGACTGCCCGTTTGTATCGCTCGGCTCGGAAACTGAATTTTGGGCAAGAAACGAAAGCGCGCGCACAGGATCCGAGTGCGGGCGGAAGCAGGAAGCGGGCCACGTTGTGTGCGAGCGGCGCACGGAAGCGGGAGGAGACAGCGCGTAGGTTGTCGGCAGCAGCGGAGAGAGTCGCGAGTGATCAGGTGCGTCCTCGTAGCGAGGCGTGTGCGAAATCGCGGGGTCTGCAGCAAGATCACGGCGCTGGAAATTGCATGTGTGTTGGCGTTGCGTGTGTTTGGAGCATGGCGAGTGATGCACACCGGTGCGATGACGCCCTTGCGCAGTAGTGTATTCACTGTTGTCCCTGCCGATATGCTTGTGGCTGCACGCATTGCTATGCAGATCCCAACAGTACTATGAGCTTCTCGGGGACCAGACAGAACCTGCCGCCAGCCATGCCGGTGACCATCAAGAAGGAGAAGGACGACCTGTCGTCATCGCTGTCCGCGTCCATGAGCATTCCCGGCAGCAACGGCAGCATCCCGCGCAAAGACAGCATCGGCTGGGGCGCGGACGACTTCCTGGGCATGATCTCACATACGCCGCCGGCGTTTTCGCCCGGCAGTCTGACCATGCCCATGACAAAGCGCGGCCGAAGCGGCAGCATCTCGAGCCGGCTGCTCAGCGCGTCGGATCTGGAAGAGCGCGGCTACATCGACCGGTATCAAAAGGGCGTGCTGAAGGTTCGTCCCATACTGATATGAACATGTCGGAGCGAGTTGCCGGAACCAACGCTGGAGTTCTGTCGTCTTGTGGTGCAGGATCTTATTATTAGCGGAGATGAAGCTTTACAGAAAGCGCTGGAGAAGTTCGATGCGGGTGACCCGACGACTCTGGAGGCCATGCTTGATAGCGGCGCGTTGAACCGCAAGTCGTCTTCGATTGATCTCCTAGACGACTTGGATCTCGGCTTTCTGAACGTTGGGTCACTGGGTGACACCCCCAAGGACGAGGTACGAATTGCATGTGTTTCTCCCACTTGCTGTGCGATTATCGGGGATTAAACTGAGTGCATTGCTGCTTGTTGGTTGGCATTTAGTTCTCGTCCTCGACGCGGAACCAGTCGCTGGACGAATGGGACGAGCTGGGCTTTGACTCGCCGTTCGCCGACGTTTCGACGCGAGACATTCTGGATGGCGAGTTCTACAGCTCGTCGTTGGGTGCGTCGCTGCCCAACTCACTGCCGTCCATGGGTCTTGGTATCACGCCGCCGGCTGGCTTCAGCTTTGCGGAAGATTTCCTGGAGAACCAGGTGAAAAACGAGTCAGGACTGAAGATCGAGGGCAAGAGCGATGTCGGCGCCGCTCGAACGGCTGGTAACCCAACGACTGGAGCTGCTAGCGTCTCTTCCGGCGCCTCGACGTCTGCGATGGCGTCCAGTCTGTCGACTTCGCGGCCGATTGGGATCCCTGGTGCAGCTGGAGCCGGCGCAGGTGCTGCTCGACCGTTTGGCGGGCTTGACGGCGCCAAGGACAAAGCCGGCCAGAAGCAGAACTTTGTGGGCGCATACTCGCCCGACTCTCGACAAAAGCGCATCGCGAAGTTCCTGGACAAGAGACAGAAGCGCGTATGGCGGAAAGAGGTCAAGTACGACGTGCGCAAGAATTTCGCCGACTCGCGACTACGCGTGAAGGGGCGGTTCGTGAAGAAGGAGGACGAGCAGCTTCTGCGTGAGCTGCTGAGCTTCACCTAAAGATGGGGAAGGGACAGCGAGCGACACGCTAGGATGGAGCTGGCCGGCCAACGACAGCGACGCAGTCAGCAACATGGAGTTGGGCTTGGTTCGATTGATAGAGCACACCTGCTTCGTGTCCTTCCTTTCCGGTCGAGGGGAGAGGGGAGGAAGCGCCAAGTTTTGCTTGTGCGTTCTGGACTGCCGCGGTCAGACGACAAGAGAGGCAGGTGGTGGGGTATGTGGGTGAAGGAGATCGGAGACGGACGGATTGAGCTGAGACCACCGAGTGTGTCTGGACGGCTTCGTGGCTCGATCCGTCGGAATAGACGCAGAGGAAGCGCTGGTGGAGGTGGACTGGGGCGGTGGTGGGGATGACGAGAGCATGGAGAGGCGGGGGAGAGGACGTAGCGGGCCCAAGAGAGCGGAGACGAGAGCTGGCGCTTGGTGGCGGAGGCCCCGTGTCTGTGGACGAACCCGCGTGTGCATTGGGGGGAGGAATGCTCCTGCATTCGCCTCGCCGTGACTCTGTCGCTGGGTATAAGATAATAGCAGAATGTGTTTTTCCTTTCTTCGTGAGGGTTTTATTGGTGTGATGAGGTTGTGTTTTAGTTGGTATGGCGATATGTTTGCAAAGGCTGTGCACCGCATGCAGATGCCACGCGAATGGGTTGCGGTGCTGAATGCAGAGCTGCCAGTTGCAGTAGCTAACCGACAAGCTTCAACCACGCGTAGAGATGATGACGCTCCTTCGACCAGCCTAAGCTGAAGACAACTGCCGCAAAAAGTGGATTTATTTTGCCGCGCGTCTTTTGTCGGGGATCTTGCGATAGATACGCGCTATGCCTTGAATCAGATCCGCCGTGCTCGACTGCCAAGGTGTTCCCAGATGCGAATGGAAAGCCTACATTTGGCGAGAAGTCATGTTTCTAGCAGATTCACTTTCAATTTGCCGATGCACACGGGAATAAGCCGTGTAAGTGTCGTGTCTATCAGTGTCCACTTGCGCCCGCTTGAAGGGCCGTTTCAAATCCAAGCACCAACTCCTAAATATCAAGCCCAGACTCTATAGAAGCTCAAGTATCCGAAACAAGGTGGGTTCTAGCTTTTCCCCCAACAGCGTCAGGTATTCTTTCCTCCAAACACTCGCGTCGCACCTTCATTTGATAAAATGGAAAGACAATACGAAAGGGCATAAATCGCGCCACACTCGGTCGTGAAGCAGCTGGTGCTTCGATGTCGCGCTTTTCTGGGTTCCTGCTGTCTCACGACTTGATTCACGCTGATCGTGGAGTTGCCGCGACGGCAAGGCTGATGCTCGCTCGCCCCCGATCCGCTCCGCCCTCCCAGCTTTCCGTCGATCCTCGGGAGCCCCCGAGCTCCAAAACGCTCAGCACTTTCAACGAGACCTTCATCGCAGTCGTCCAATCCTATTGGTATCTATGAAGGATCGTGGATCTCACGTCGTGTTGATGAAGATTTGGATGTGAGGTGTTGACGTTTTTTTTTGCGTTCCGTCCAACTCTTCGAACCTGGACATCTTCATATCCGCTAATCGCCATCTCTGCAGAATCGGATTTCGAGACAGAAGAATGATTTCCTCTTTTCATATGTGAAGCTTTCCAAAATCCGTTGCTATCAGATAAACCGGTATTTTCGAATAATCACACCGAGTCGAATGATATTCGATTAAGAAGGTGTAGTTTGTCGCGTGCCACGCGGACTGATTCTGGATCTGACCAAGTTCAGAAACGCAGGAGCCGCAAGTTCAAGCCCGTCTCCCTCCCCGCTCTGTCCACGGGCGACGTCATGGCCAGGTCCATTCATCGAGTCGTGGGGAAGAAAGCCTCGAGCCAGCAACAGGCATTGCCGAAAAGGACCGGAGAAAAGAAGGGCTGCTTGCCATCAGGAGCTCATAGCTACAGTGTGCTGCGTTCGATCGAACACCATGACCGTTCGCAATGCGGACACCCCCACCACCGGTAGCGGCGCCGAGGACAGCTCGCCGTTGACCGGCTTGCGCCTGCTGAAGTCGCGGGTCCAGACCGGCGAGCGCCATCGCCAGCTCCTCCGCGAAGAAGAGAGCGCCGCCAAGAAGATCGAGTTGAGCGCGCAGGGTCCTGATCCGGCCCACGAAGAACCCACGGAGCTGAAGAAGACGAAGCCTCACCACAAGAAGCGCAACTTCTTCCAGTGGCTGTTCCAGAGCGACGTGCCCACGAATCGCAAAGTGAGTCCTCCGCCTCCCAAGATCCGCGTCAAGATCCCCGTGCCGTACAGGAAGGGCGAGCACAAGGGCGTCATTGTGGGCGGAAGACGCGTGCTGTTCTCGCGTGTGATGCAGGCGAACCGCAGAGAGAAGTTGCTACTCCAGAACGACTGCAACTGCGCGATCCCTGAGGAGAAGGCGATCATGCTGGACTTCCCCGCCAGACTTGCCCGAGTCGAGTATGAGGCTGAGCAGCAGTGGCTGGGGGACGAGAAGAAGAAGAAGAAAGAGGCGGCGTTGGCTAGTGAGTTAGCGGCGTAGCTAGTGTAGCGTTAGTGTCGCTTTCATAAAGATTATATTTATATTTTCGGAACTTCCAGATGATGAATTCCGCGGTGGAACTCCCGCGGACGGAAACGTAACCTGTCGCGAGCACCGTAGCACCATAGCACCATAGTCCAGCATGCTTGTACAGCAAGAATTAAGGTGCTAGTGGAGCAGCTCGCTCACGACGAGGGTTGACGACTGAAGCGCCGGTAAACCGACATCCTCCCAGAGAACGGAATGCTTGCATCGTTCCCTCCAAGAACACATTTGCCCACGTATTGGTGCTGCGTTTATGTAGCCGAGGGCGATAATGCTGCTCCCCAAATGCATCGTTCGCTTCCCTTGGTGCAGGAGCTGATGGTCATTCAACGGTACCGGGAAGAAGAAACCACAGCAGAGTCTCATGCGTCTTTGGAATCTCCGCTCAAATCTCTCATTCCGTCGCTCCGCTCATGCGGATGTAAAGAAATGGGATCTGCTTGAGTCAAAGATTCGATTCACAAGGCTGCTTACCCTGGGCCCGCCCGCCTCCGCCAATACCGCGAGTTTGCCATTCCTTCGGCCTAGATATCTACTGAAGGTATGTCATCATGCGGCTGTCCGTGTTCCTCGTTGCATGGCATGCATTCATCTGGTTGCTTGGGCAAGCCCAACTTTGCCGTTAGGAAACATTACATATTCGGACTAATATAACATTACGCATACACATTTAGACAAAATTCCATTACAAAGCATCTTTCGAAATGTTGATCTTGATCTGATGTCACTTCGAGTGCAAGCTGCTGCTCCTTGCGTGGTTGTGTTGACTCGACAGCCTCCACCCTCGACAGATCCATCGCAATCCCATCGCTCATCGTCCATCGTCCATCGTCCATCGTCCGATCGAGCTGAGCAGCACCACACGGATACATATCTCGCTGAGGTCGAAGATCCCTCGATAGAAAAGGCAGATACAGTGTCCAATATCCACAATGCACGAGCAAAACGATCTTAGTTTACTTTTTTCAGGTACTTTATCTGTAGGCCAAAACTTCAGAGAGGGAGGCGAATCGAGCTCTCTCTCTCTCTTTCTCTATCGTCACCACAAAGCGCGGTGAATGAACCACTGCGCCACGCCAGATGCGTCGCCAAAGGTGTCTTCAGCCGCGCCGGGGTGGTAATACAACTCTCAAGTGCATGGACAAGTCGAGCGAGAGCCGACGATGGAGTTCTACTCCTTCTCCTCCATGCCCGCTCGCCTTCAAGCTGCCGTGACGCCCGTCGGCTTCGGAGTCGGCGTTGAGGCAGCCGACACGGCCGAGCTCTTCATGGCGCCGCGAGCCTTGTCGTTCTTGTTGTTGTCGGCGAAGAACTGCGCAGCGTAATCCGACGAGCCAGAGGGCGTCGCGGCCGTCGGCATGCCTTCACTGCCACCCACAGCGCTCGACGAAGGGTAGCCGCCTTCGTATCCGTGGTTCGCCGAGCCGCGAGGAGACAAGAAGTCCATCTTCATGCGCTGCACATGCGCAGGGGTTCCTCCGTGAGCCGCAGCAGCAGCCGCCATCGCCGCAATGTGGTTGCGAGCCTGAACGCTGGCCGCAGCAGCGCTGACATTGTTGCCGCCGTTCGAGTGGTCGAACACGCTTAAGCCGATGTTGTCCAGCAACGGCGACGCGTTGTACTGACTCCCGTTCGGGTGGTGGAAAGCCATCGGCGTGTCCGGCCCCATGAACTTGGAGTAGCTGTTGATGATGGCGTCGATGTCCTCTTCGTGGCCGCCAGGAGTGCGGTCCGCCAGCTTGGGCGTCGGGAACAGACCCAGCGACAGGTAGCTGTTGTTGCCACCGCGCGACAGACTGGGCGGCCCGTTGGCCAGGAAGCTGCTGGGCAGCGAGCTCTGCGACTCGAAGGCAGGCGTGCGTTGCCCGCCGCTCACGTTCGCGCTAGCATTCGTCATGGCCAACACACTGGGCAGCTGCGAGTTGTCGATCTGCGGGGACGGCAGCCCCATCAGCAGCGAGAACTCGTGGCTACGAGGCGTGGGGAAGCCGTTGCCGCCCAGCGGAGTCCGCATGCTGAACTTGGGCATCGTCGCTGGCACGTTGATCTTCAGCGGGAGCCCGAACGGGTTGGACGACTGCGGCGGCTGCTGCTGCTGTGGCGCCGACGTGGGCACATTGATGGACAACGGGTGGTGCATCTGCTGCTGGATCTGCTGGTGGTGGAACTGTTCCTGCTTCATCTGCTGCTCGCGTTGGAGCTGCTGGCGCTTCTTGCTCGACAGCCGCCCGCCCTTCGAGATGTTCAGCTCTGGCACCTCCTCGCCGTGCGCACGCAACTCCATGGCGTGCCGGAAGCAGATGGACCCCGAGTGCTGCGCCGTCTTGTTGCAGCCGTCCACGCGGCACTCGTGGCCGTGCGAGTGGCGGTTGCACAGCCCTCCGGCGCGCGCGTGCTGCATGCAGCCGTCCACCTTGCAGCGCCGACCGCCGCCATGCCGCACGCATTTCTGCCGCGCGTGCGCCTGCTTCGAGCAGCCCTCCACGATGCAGAAGCGCTTCACCACGAAGCCGCCGTGCTGCAGACAGAAGCCGCCGCCGCGCGCGTGCGCCTCGCAGCGGTCCGCTTGACACTGCTTCTTGCCGCCGTGCCGCACGCACAGCTTGCGCGCGTACACCTGGTTCGTGCAGTTCTCCACGCAGCACTGGCGCCGGTTCTTGTGGAACGCGCACTTGGACGTGCCGTCCACCGCCAGGTTGTCGCAGTCGTTGAAGCGGCACTTCTTGGGCTTGCCGGGCACGCGCGGGGACGAGTTGGGCGTCGGCGACGCGGACGCGTCGTCCCCGTCCATGCTGCTCGTGCTGGACGAAGCGCTCGGGCTCCGCGGCTCGGCGCTCATGCTGGTGTGGGGGATATCCGATCCGGTCGGTTGCGGTAGTGTCGTGGCGGATTGACCGGCTTAACTACCAGTCGATCGTGGGGTCGAGATGGCGATACAAAACTGCAATGCAACGACGGCGGTTGCTGATTGAGGGGCCTTCGCGAAGTGGGAACGCACGATCGCAGGTTGCCGAATGAGGACTCGCGACGCAAGAAGCGAGCTTGTGTGGTGTTGGCAGCAACTTCCGAAATGACAACCTTGGGGGGCGGCCGGTGTCGTTCGCTCGAACCCCCACCCGCACGCAACCACAACCACACACACACTCGCTAACCGGACGGCCGCGCTTGCTTCTGTCGCCTTCCCCTCGCTCCGGGCCCTTCCCCCAGTTACTGTACTATAGGTACCTCGAGGGTAGAGAGGGGGCGCGCGCCGTCTTGCAAAAAGAAGGAAGGAAAGCCCACACACACTCCAGCCAGCGCTGGCCATTCCCCGGTGCAAAGCGCCAGTGACTCCTGCCCTCTCGCGGGGGGGGGGCACGCTTTGTCAAAAGAGATTGCAGCGCACGCGGCGTTCCTTTTCTGGCCGCCTTCACAATGCAACAATCCAGCTGGGTCAGTCGTCCGATCGAGGAGGAGCCTCAGAAAAAGACCAGCGAACGGAACAGAAAGCGGGCGGCGAAAGGGGAAACGGCGCGGCTAGGGGAAGCTGTGGAAGTGGCGTATGAGAGGGGTGGGGGAAGGGTGGGATGATCGGATGAGCTTCAATTGCTTGCTGCTTTGCTTTGCTTGCTTTCAATCGCAGCGCCGATGTGTGCAGGCTTGAAAGCGGGCAGTCGCGCGCCTAATTGGACCGCTGCTCGCCCTCCAGCTGGGCCTGGACGATCACGTCCGGACCGAATGCGATGGCCGTCTCTCCTCGAGCAGGAGATCGAGAGCCATCACGCAGTCATTACTCAGCGCGCCTCCGCGTTTCAACAGTCCCCACAACCAGCTGCCGCAGTCGACTCAAATAAAAAAGCGCCAACGAGGTGAGCGTGACGTTCCGCGAGCCACCTGGCGGCGCCAGCTTGTCAGTGACTGACCGTGTCAGCCCGTCGGCATGAACTTCGGGAATAAGGTGCCCAAGTTGTCAGTCACTTCAGCTGGGAGGCATGTTGATGCTTGCTTTGCCCGATGCTGGCGGATGGAGCGGCGTCAGAAGAGCGAGCACACGAGCCGCGGTGGCCCACGCTGAGAAATGTGTGGGATTTTCCCTCAGATGATCCGAGCATGCGGTGATGGATGGCAGCGCCAAAGATTGCGTCAATTGCCCGGCGTTTTAGCCGTAATTTGCCTTCAGCGCGTCCAAACCGTTGCCCCAAAAGTGAGGACCATGCCGATGCATACTCCACCTCCATACAGTTGGAAAGAGAGAAGTGGAGAGGAGCAGCAGCGCCTGGGCAGAAGGGACGGGCCGAAACGGTGAGGCTCGCTCGCTCTCTCTGCGTTTGCAGAGAATTGCACCCAAAAGTTTACCGTAAAAAGCGCCAGACGAACGAATTGGCGCATGATTAGGGCTCGGGATGGCGGGGACCGAAATGCATTTTTATCCGGTTAATTTATGCAGTTACAAACGCAGCAGTTTGGGGGAAATCACAGTGTATACATGTTCGCATTCAAAGTCTGTCTACAAGTGATACGGACAAGACGGAGAGCAATCAGCAGGCAGTTGAGGTCCGAGATTGTGCAGCACCGCTGCAGGCTCCAGTGCACGGGTGCTTTGCAGCTCGGTTGAGGGAAGGCAACCACTCTGCTCAACGCATCGTCACTTCAAACAAATAGATTCTCTCGAGGCTTCCATCGTGTTATTCGGATATACGACCGTCGCCGTATACTTCGCGTTGACTTTTGGTGGGATGATCCTGTCACGGCAGTTGTACTCGGCCTTTCCCGCGTACCCTGATGTAACGGCCGGGTTACAGAGGCACCAGACGTTTATCCGGATGTTAGTGGACAAAGCGCGCTTCCTGGGGACGCTTCAACCAAGATCTGGAGCACAAGGCAGTGTGTGTGTGCCTCACGCCCAGAGCTCGCGACTCCATGCTTGTCTGCTCTGTCCTTTGGCGTCCCGCGCGGGTGGCGCATGCGCTTCGAGCGGAGGCGCCACGCTGGCTGTATGGAGGAGGGGCTTGCCCGACAGATTCAGACTGAGCTGAGCTGAGCTCCTCCTGGCTGAGTTCCACTGACTCGAGTCGCTGGCAAACGCGGAAGTGTCAAGACGTGGACAGCGCGCTGAAATTTTCAGGAAGAGCTCGTCTGTGGGTGCGTGTTGCTCGCGTCATCCGCGATCCTGTGCTGGCCGCACCATGTGAGCCACGCCAAGAAGAAAAGGCAGGCGGTCAAGCAGTCAAGGCTATAATAGGGAGAGAAAATCCGCTGCTCCGTCCTTCCTGCGCGTCGAGTGTCGGGTCGGTCGCTCGATTGCATCTCCGTTGCGTGGGGGATAGTGGAACATCCGCAGATCAGCGGCATGACACACGCGGCGCAAAGCAAGGGGCAACGGCAACAAGCGCTCCTTTGGGCTCCTTTCGTTGCCTCTTGAGGAGCCCGCTCGTTCGGTCTCAAGTCGAGGAGGAAGTCACACTCCCCGCAAGTATTCAACACGTAACGTTATGACAGCGGCACTGTTGAAGAGGCATATTCAGTGCGGCGCCGTTTAACGTTGTTCTTCGTATGCTATGGTCTATGCTCCAACTTCAAGAGTCGACGGGGCGACGCCTGATCTGGAACAACCGAGAGAGCCCAGCGCATATCCAAGAACGCGCCACCAAAGTTCTCTGCTGCGTCCAGAGCGCGTATCTTGCGCAGTAATTTCTCAAATCTCAGGCGCCAGCGAATTATAAAATGATAACCACAGCGGAGGTGACGCGCCCTCGGTGGCGAATCTAACCGTCGCGACCTCTTCAACATCCTATTAATAATCACGGGTTACTAAACCTGTGATAGTCGATTCGCAATCTTTCAATCTTTGTCGCGGTACACTGTACCACCTGTAGACGAATGAAAGGCATTGTGTCACTTGCTTTCGGTCCCGAGAGGAATATGGGAAGCGGACCAAGATGGAGAACGCGAGGCAGCTTGGGACGAGGCTTCTCCTCGCTCCGCCACGAGTGAGGGACAGCATACGTTGTGTTCAGGAGGCAGGCAGGAAATGGCTCCGTTCGTCTTGTGGGCCGCGCTCTTGCTGGTCTCCTCGCTGTTCGACGCCGTTTCGGCGCAAGCGGACGGGAATGGGACGACGTTGTCCGGCTGCCAAGTGTGTGCGAGCTCTGGGGACTGTGCGCACGCATATCGAGGCGAGCCGGGCCAATTCTGCGGCAATTGGCTGGACCGCGCCAACCAGCGCCGGCCTTGCTGCTGTCCCAACAACGTTGTGTGCAAGACCTCCAACTACGCCTGCAACTGCGCGTACTCCGGCTCCATGCCTCCGTACCACGGCGGGGATGGAGCTCCAGCTGGTCTGCTGTGGCTCTGGTGGTTCCTGCCAGTATTGTTAGGCGTGCTGTGTTTCTGTGGCTGCTGCCTCATGATGTTCAAACGAATGGACGACCAGGAGAATGGCCGGATCCCGATGGCTGCGCCCGTGTCGTCGCCAGGCCAGTCGTATGGAGATGCCCCGGTGTATGCGTCCGCTCCACCAGCGTACGGAGGAGGGTACGGGCGCGGAGGAATGGGAGCGGGAACCGGTGCAGCTCTGGGAGGAACGGCGGGTCTCCTGAGTGGACTGTGGATTGGTGAGACGCTTGCCAATGCTGGTCACTCCGGCGGTGGCTTTGGAGACGGTGGCGGAGGTGGCGGAGGTGACTTCGCTGGTGACTTCTGATTGAAATCGAGCCATTCCCAAGCGAACGACCGCAATGAAATGAAGAGGAGTAGATGCAGGGATAAGAATGAGAATCTGGAAAACGTTGGTTGTTTGACTTAGTAATGCCTCAACGTGCGTGCGCTGCTGGGGTCTTTCACTTGCGGGTATTGGAGCGCTCCACAGTCTGCTGGTGCTCGAGTGAAGCGGCCACCAGTCGGTCGAACTCGCTCTTGAAGACGTTTGGTGTGTCGAATGACGTGGCTACCGAGCGCAGGTTGCCCGGCAGTCGCGACTTGGAGGTCAAGGGTTTAGCAGAGCTGCCGCTGTTGTTGGTGTCGCCCGTGGAATGCTCAAGCACGAGGCATTGCGAGCTCCCGATCCCGGTGCTCTGGATGAACCACTCGTACCTGAGGCCAGCGGCAACGACGCCATCAGTTCAACTGTAAAGCCAAGAGCTGGGTAGTGTAAAGACGACGAACCACAGCAAGGCCTCGCTCTCGTGGACGTGCGACTCCGGGTTGTAGACGAGGATGACGCCGTCCGCGTCCTTCATGACCGCCGGCCAGCACGCTTCGTAGCTGTAAAGGCCAAGTAAAGCAGCACGCTCTCGTTACGCACGACGGCTCGATACGAAGGGGATATACATACAAAGAGAGCATACTTCTGGTCACCCGAGACGTCCCAGAGCTCGACGCTGGCCTTGCCTTTCTCCAGCTCCAGGATCCGCACGCCCATGGTGGGTTGGTAGTGTTCCTGGCCGCCTAGTCGGTCCGAGTGCTCGGCCAAGAAGTTGGCGATCTGGTGCGCGGCGCAGACGACCCCAACAGCAGCAAGGAAGCAGCAGACGACGACTCGTCAGTCGGCGGACCAGTTAGAGGCTGCTCAATCGAAGCGCTAGCAGCGACGTACTGTGGACTTGCCGGCCTCCTTCGGCCCGACCACCAGGATCTTGAGCGTCGGCATGTCTGGCCTTCAGCTCAATTCCTCGCTCTTCCTTCAATGCGGGCGGTCGAAGAGGGAACAGCAATGTTGCTGCGCTGCTGCTGACTGCTGACTGCAAGTTCAAATCTTCTGTTAGCGTTCGCCGCGGCTCTTGGATCGATGCGGCTCTTGGGCAGAAGATCAGTAGTCGGCATTGCTGGTTCGAGCAAAACCAACGCGCTAGTAGATCGAGACGTTGCTGGGGTCGAGCGGCAATCAAAGTGGATGGACACCTGCAATCGCAGCTCAATGCAAGAGTCTGGAATCTCCATAGAGATGTGAGAGTCATTGCAGACAGCCCAACCCAACACGAAGCAACAACAGAAGCGCTAGAGAGAGGCATGGTGCGTTGCTACTGAGTATCCAACGACCCCAGTCACCTCGCTGCCTGAATGTGAGCGTAACACGAAACAACGAGCGAATGCAACCTTCTGCTTCATCACGCCCTCAACTACTCGGCCCAGCTGCGAGCATCGCGTCGGAATCAACCTCCAGCCTCTGGTCTCTAATCTCTCACGACAGCTCGTTCAGTCCGCCTTCGAGCGCGTTCTTGAGCAGCTCCAGTGTGTCTGCTTTTCCTGCCGCGCGCTCGCTCTCTTCCTCGCACCGCTCGAGCTGGGTCTTGGTAAATAGTTCCGGGTTCGAGCCGTCCTCCGCGTCCAGCATCCTACAGCAGCAGCAACAAAGCCAAATGTTAACGAAAGCCACGGTTCGAAGCCATGTCATGGCCACTATCTCAATGGAAGGCAGCTGTACGTACTGGAGCACTTGCAGAGGGATGGCGGCGTGATAGTCGGCTCCGGCGGCGTCCAGTCTCCGCAGCAGCTCCACGTACTGCGACGCCTTATCGTACAAGAAGCCCAGCTGGTCGGCTCGGAAGCCCTCGACGCCGCTGATCAGCTTGTCCAGCGTCTGCACGGTGCTGGCCAACGTCTCGGCCAGTTCGGGGGGCAAATGCGTCACCACGTCGTCCTTCGGCAACTTGGAGTTCGACGTGAAGGCCGCCGATCCCGGGCCGTTGCTGCTGCGCACAGGCACCAGCTGCGGCTTAGCGCCTCTGGAGACCCCGCGTTGGCTCGCCCCGACACTAGACGGCGTCTTCGGCCGAGAGGGAGACCCCATGGGCGTGAAAGGCGCCACGTACGGACTGGCGCCGATCTGTGCGCGACGCTCCTGCTCGCCCGCGGGGCCTCCGGAGGCCGCGGAAGAGGGATGGGGCGCGCCAGAAGACGGAGGAGCGCCGTCTGCGCTTCCCGGACGTCCCGAGGGCGGCAGGTCGGTGAAGAACTGGTCCTTCTCCTCCTCGTCCTCGTCCTCCAGCACCTTCGCCGCCTCCATGGTGCGTTCGGTTTGCGTTTTTGGGTCGGAAGCTGCTGGCTAAGCTGGCTCATTCGGGTTACGTAACCCAGATACGCTGTATTGATACGTTTAAGCGCTTTTGCTAAGGCGGCTATGCCGGTTTATGCTTCAGTACGCTGTATCGAACAGCCTTGAGTGTTAGGTTTCGCTTTGGCTGCCTCTGTTTCGGAGAGGCGAAACAGAGGCAGCCAAAGCGAAACCCCAGTCATCGTGATGACAGGCACCGAGAGCGTGACGATGACAGACGCGGACGGGGAGGAAGCGGAGATAGCGGGAGACAGGAGGAAGAAGCCAAGAGATCGAAGGAGAGTCGCCCCTCACGGGCAAGTCGTGTACTTGCAGTTGGGTGTTCGGCGCAGAAAAAACAGTAGTCGACTATTCCGATCCGAAATGATGATGCCAATTAACACAGAAAGTGTACATGTAGTCGAGCAATCAATGGATGTCG
>MBAC02009226.1:0-52577 GCA_001712635.2 Nothophytophthora sp. Chile5
CGTACTTGGCAGAGTAGTGTGGATGGATACTGAGGGTTGGGCATGAAGTTGCTGAACTGGAGCTTCATCATGTCATCGATACGAGCCATGATATGCCATTGAAGTGTCAGTGCGCTGCCGACCAAGTGTCGCGTTCCACCTCGCTCCTCTTCGGAACGTACGAGCGACAATAGATTGATAAACTCATCAAACTCTATTGAACGCCGGGCGTTCGAACTGACCCCCTCGCGCCGCACTTCAAAGCGCTTCACTCTCTTGATCAACTTGTTCACTGCATCGGAGCGTGTCGGATTACCCTGCGCTGTTACTGGGTCCCACGTCATGTTGACGCGCGGCATGAACGACGAAATTGCCTTTTTGGCAAACTCAAGCGTGGAGGATCTGGCGAAGACTGGCTTCATCTCGTCTCGTGGTTCTGGATCATCGAAGGCCCTCTTGTTCATCCACCGGCACAGGTCGTCAGGTGTGATGCGAAGGAGTGCCTCCGTCGTGAACTCGTGGTTGTTCGCGTACTCAGCGCCATCCTTGAACGCCATAAACTTCACCAGAATCACCTTGTATCGAGTCATTTTCTCTGCGACTCTTTGATTGTGATTCTCCTCCGACCCTTCGTTCTATCTGGAATTGCAACCCCCCCTATCGTTACTTGCTTTTTGTATGGTCATGGGTTGCAAAACCGCATAATTTTTGCAACCGTAAATGCAACCGAAGTTGCAATCAACACCACCTTTTTTGCGCTGTATTTTGTGTGAGTTTGACTGATACTGCTCCTCGAAGCTACTTTCGCCAAATCAACTTACGCAAAAACAAAAAAATCCTCAAAATATCCAAAAATACAACCCTGGTTGCAAATGGCCGGCTTCGTAGATGTACGCCACCCAGTCCGCCTGGTTGGTTCCATCATGATCGTCGAATTTCTCCTGCTTGTTTTACACGGATGAGCGTCTGTCCCATCGTTTTTCTGATGTGTTGCTGCAACCGCACATGCACTGTTGTTGCAACAATGCTGATGCCATCACGAGGCAGAGTTTTGGTCGTGGACTTCGAGGCGCTCTGTAGGTTGTAAGGCAAAATACATAAAATGGTGGTGGTGGTCGTTTCTGCAGCATTGTCGAGAATCGACGGCGAATGCCTGCGACGTGTGGGGATCGTCAGTTGTTTAACATTCAGGCAGGCAAGCCACCGGTCAGCGATCTCGCACCGCCGACACTGGGGCTCCTCTCCGTCACAGCCCGCGACAATGCTCTCCAACTGCTCGAAATCTTCTTGCCCGAGGTCACGCTTGTAGAGCATTTCCTGTAAACCTTGCGAACCGCATACCTGCAATAGAACCTTACTTCGTCCTCATAAAACCTCGGCATCTTCTTATCTTGCGGCGCGGCGCCCCACCAAGGAAACCAAGGCGGAAGGAAAGCAAAGTCAAGCCAAGCGAAGCCAAGGAGACGGACGCGTCAACGCTCGGCTTCTCTCTCTTTGCTGGCAGGTATCTCTGTAGCTACAGCCACTCGTCAGACCATGGCGGAGGACCAGAAGGTGGGCGTGGCGCTGACAGCCGCGGGCGCGTTCGATCAGGAGATCTACGGCGCGGGCGGCGACCGCTTCGCTGGGTACAGCGCCACCATCGCGGACGAAGGCGACGACGCCGAGGAGAAAGAGGGCGATGAGACAGCGGCCTCTCGGTCCACAAAGACAGCGAACAAGACGGCGACGCAGGGCGGAGACGGGCTGATCGACGACAGCTACGACCCGTTCGCGGAAGCGCGCGAGGCCAACGGCTCGGGGCTGGTGAACACGCGCATCGTGGATCGGGAGAACTCGTACCGCAAGCGTCGGTTCGACCGCATGCTGTCGCCCGAACGCGGCGACGCCTTCGGTGGGAAGACGCCTGCGCGGTCGTATAAGGACATCATGCAGGGCCAGCAGCTGGACATGGAGCGCGCCGAGGTAGTGCGTAAGATCCAGCAGAAGCGAGAGGAAGAGGCCGAGCTGCAGGAACAGGTGGCCAAGACGCAGCAGGCGCAGACCGGTGGAGCCGCCGGTGAAGCGGGAGATGCGACGCCCAAGCGACGGCGTAAGCGCATGCGCTGGGACCAAGAGAGCCCTGCGCCGGAGAAGACGGACGGAGAGAGTCAATCGGAGTGGGACACAGCGTCCGAGACATCGTCGGCCTCGGCCGCTGTGGCGGCGACACCCACGCGGACGTCCTCGCGATGGGACGCCACTCCTGTGGCTGGGTCTGCCGAAGCCGCGACGCCCATGAGGAAGAATCGCTGGGACGAGACGCCCGTGGCTCGAAGTGGCAGCAGTTCCTCGAAATGGGACGCCACGCCGGTGAATATGGGCGGAGTCACTCCCGCTGCAGGCTCCGGGAAGCGCTCGCGATGGGATGAGACGCCCGTGGCTGGGGGGAACGACATGGCGACGCCACGGAAGGGCGTGCAGATGACGCCCGGCGGCTCCATGGCTGCCGATATCATGAGCGGAGCACTGACCCCGGAGCTGGCGCAGCGTATGCGCTGGGAGCGCGAAATCGAGGAGAGGAACCGACCGCTGGCCGATGAAGAACTGGATGCGCTGTTCCCTGCGACAGGATACAAGATCCTGGATCCGCCGGCGTCGTACGTGCCTATCCGAACGCCGTCCCGCAAGCTGCTGGCCACGCCCACACCGATGGGCCAGACCCCGGGCTTTGCCATGCAGGCCACGCCGGCGCGCGAGGATTACGGTGTGCCTGCTGGAACGCCGTCAGGTGGCGAGGGCAGCTCCATGCCGTTCATCAAGCCCGAGGACTATCAGTACTTTGGGAAACTCATGGACGAAGTGGACGAGGAAGGCTTGGACGCCGAAACGGCCAAGGAGCGCAAGATCATGCGCCTTTTGCTGAAGATTAAGAACGGCACGCCACCGCAACGGAAGACTGCGCTGCGCCAACTAACAGACAAGGCTCGCGAGTTTGGTGCCGGTGCGCTTTTCAACCAGATCTTGCCGCTGCTGATGGCACCCACCCTCGAGGATCAGGAGCGTCATCTCCTGGTGAAAGTGATCGATCGCGTGCTGTACAAGCTGGACGATCTCGTGCGCCCCTATGTGCACAAGATCCTGGTAGTGATCGAGCCGCTGCTGATTGACGAGGATTACTACGCGCGTGTGGAAGGCCGTGAAATCATCTCGAACCTCGCGAAGGCCGCGGGATTGGCCACCATGATCTCCACTATGCGTCCAGATATCGACATTGACGACGAGTATGTGCGGAACACGACGGCGCGCGCGTTCGCGGTCGTGGCTTCGGCTCTGGGCATCCCGGCGCTGCTGCCATTCTTAAAGGCTGTGTGTCAATCGCGCAAATCGTGGCAGGCGCGGCACACGGGCATCAAGATCGTGCAGCAAGTGGCGATCCTGATGGGCTGCGCCGTGCTCCCCCATCTGAAGCACCTGGTGGAGATTATTGAGCACGGACTGGAAGACGAGCAGAAGGTGCGCACCATCACAGCGCTGGCGCTGGCGGCTCTTGCCGAGGCATCGCACCCGTATGGCATTGAATCCTTTGACTCGGTGCTGCGCCCACTGTGGCAAGGTACCCATAAGCACCGCGGCAAAGGACTGGCGGCCTTCCTGAAGGCCATTGGCTTTATTATTCCGCTCATGGACGCGAAGTACGCCAACTACTACACCGAAAAGGTGATGGAAATCTTGATTCGGGAGTTCCAGTCGCCCGACGAGGAGATGAAGAAGATCGTGCTCAAGGTGGTGAAACAGTGCGTGTCAACCGATGGCGTGGAGGCTTCCTACGTGAAGGAGAGCATTCTGCCGGAGTTTTTCCGCCACTTTTGGGTGCGTCGCATGGCACTGGATCGCCGCAACTACCGGCAGCTGGTGGAGACGACGGTGGAGCTCGCGAACAACGTGGGTGCGAGTGAGATCATCTCGAGGGTGGTGGACGACCTCAAGGACGAGAGCGAGCCGTACCGCCGCATGGTCATGGAGGCCATTACGAAGGTCATCTCGAACTTGGGCGCCACGGACATTGGACCCGACCTGGAGGAGAAGCTCATTGACGGGATCCTCTATGCGTTCCAAGAGCAGACCTCGGACGACACGTTCGTGATGCTGAACGGCTTTGGCATCGTGGTGAACGCCTTGGGTATCCGCGCCAAGAACTATCTGCCGCAGATCTGCGGCACCATCAAGTGGCGACTGAACAACAAGCCGGCCAAGGTGCGTATGCAAGCAGCCGACCTGATCAACCGCATTGCCGTGGTCATGAAGACGTGCGACCAGGAGCCGCTTATGGGCCATATGGGCGTCGTGCTCTACGAGTACCTGGGCGAAGAATACCCGGAGGTTCTGGGCAGTATCTTGGGTGCATTGAAGGCCATCGTGAACGTGATCGGCATGAACAAGATGACGCCGCCCATCAAGGACTTGCTGCCGCGCCTTACGCCCATCCTGAAGAACCGACACGAGAAGGTGCAGGAGAACTGCGTGGACCTGGTGGGTCGCATCGCCGATCGCGGTGCCGACCTAGTGTCGGCGCGCGAGTGGATGCGCATCTGCTTCGAGCTGCTGGACATGCTGAAGGCCCACAAGAAGGGCATCCGACGCGCGGCCGTGAACACGTTCGGGTACATTGCCAAAGCCATCGGCCCGCAGGACGTGCTGCACACGTTGCTGAACAACCTGAAGGTGCAAGAGCGGCAGAATCGCGTGTGCACGACCGTGGCGATCGCCATCGTGGCGGAGACGTGCTCGCCGTTCACGGTGGTCCCGGCGCTCATGAACGAGTACCGTGTGCCCGAGTTGAACGTGCAGAACGGCGTGCTGAAGGCGTTCTCGTTCATGTTCGAGTACATCGGCGAGATGGGCAAGGACTACATCTACGCCGTGGCGCCGTTGCTGCAGGATGCGCTCATGGATCGCGACCTGGTGCATCGCCAGACGGCGTGCACGACGGTGAAGCATCTGGCGCTGGGTGTGGCCGGTCTCGGCTGCGAGGACGCGCTGCTGCACCTGCTGAATCTGGTCTGGCCCAACATCTTCGAGACGTCGCCGCACGTGATCAACGCCGTCTTCGACGCCGTGGAGGGCTGTCGAGTGGCGCTGGGGCCGCATGTGATCCTGCAGTACGTGCTGCAAGGCCTCTTCCATCCGGCGCGACGCGTGCGCGAGGTGTACTGGAAGATCTACAACTCGCTGTACATGTACGCGCAGGACGGGCTCACGCCGGCGTATCCTGCGCTGCAGGACGACGGCGTCAACACCTACAGCCGCTCGTATCTGGAGCTCTGTCTCTAGGTCCAGAAGCCGAGGAGGGAGGACGAGATTGGCGGACATGGGAGGACGTCGACGCGTCGAGGACGAGATGTCCACTTGCAACTCTGCAAATGAAAAAAAAAGACAGGATAACACAAACTCTTTTGCAACACGCGGTTGAAGAGCGGATGCGTGAGGGTGGCGAGGAAGCAGAGAAGGAATGGAGTGGCGCGGATCGCGTTGCTGGATTTCTTGGTGGTGGCTGCACTGCTTCAGCTTGATGGCGGCGTGGACGCACTTGGGTGCGCTCGTTTTGCCGGTGAGCCGCAGGAGGGGAACCGACTCTGTGGTGGACGAGCGAAGCCAACTTGGTATTAGCAATATGCCGTTTCGTGGGTTGCAGGAGCTTTATTTTGGGTCGTTTCTATTTTCACTTGAAGTGAGTATGGTTCTACAACTCCGTTCGCACAATCGACCAACGCAAAACATCTGGTGATCCGGAAGCCGGCCTCGCATACTAAAACGCAGACGATTTTAGTCCAGACCGCATGACCGCCAGAAACCCGCCACCCTCGCCTCTTCCGTCGTCGCTCACTCTCTAATTCGCCAGGGCGAGTGCAAAACCCGGTTAGGCTTGGCTTATCCTCGCGAGTTTTGCAATCCGGCGTCTCCCGTTCAATTCACCGTCTCGTGGCGGAGCTCTCCATCCACCTCCTCCTCCGCCGACATGCCGCCCTTCCGACGCCTCGCCGTGGCGCTGGCGCTGGTCGCGGCGCTGCCGACAGCCCACGCCCTGCAGCTGGAGGACTACCGCGTGCCTCCCGTGGACTTCTCGCGGCTCTCGGGGGCCTCTAGCAACGCCTACAACCTCGAATTGCTGGCGGCTTTGCAGCTGGACGGCATCGTCGCGCTCCAGAACGTGCCGCGCTACGCCGAGCTGCGTCAGGAGTTCCTAGGCGCCGCGGCGGCCTGCGCTGTCAAGGCGCAAGCTCAGGGCGCCGAGTTCCTGCTGCATCGCCAGCTCCGAGACGGCACGAACCGCTACACAGTGAGCGTGGAGTCCGGACGACAGCTGGAAGACGCGCTTGCCGACGGCGGTGAGCTGCTGGCGCTGTGTCCCGAGTACGCGCAGCTGCACCAAGCCTTCAGCGAGGCGGTGGAGCACGCCGTGGCCAACGTGGGCAGCGCCTTGGACGCCACGCAGAGCTTCCAGGTGGTGGTGGAGGGCGGAGAGAGCGTCATGACCGCGCGGAAGCTGCTGGAAGAGTCGGTGCATCTGGACCACTTCCACGCGTACGAGGCGCCGCGGCGGAGTCTCCTGGAGAGCGGCGACGACGCGGACGTGAACGTGGCGGACCTGTCGCTGGAGCTGCACACGGACAACGGCCTGATGATCGCCATGAGCGCCCCCGAGTACTTCGACGTGCGGCCTTCGGGCGAACTGCAGACCAGAGCCACGCACAGTGAAGACGCCGGACTGCTGATCCAGACGGCGGCAGGCGAGGTCGTGCGGCCTGTGCTGCAGGAGGACGAGCTGGTCCTCATGCTGGGCTCGGGCATCGACCAGTGGATCCAGACGAGTCCGCCGCTGCATCCGGTGCTGCACGGCATGCGCTACCCTCGAGCGATCAGCGACGTCGAGGACGGCGACCACCAGCTGCTGCGCGCGTGGTTCGGCAAGATGATCCTGCTGGAGGCGCACCAGGTCATGGACAACACGGGCATGACCTACGGCCAGTACGCCAACCAGACCACGCGGTACCTCGTGCAGCAGGAAGCCGAGGGGCGCGCGGCCTTCGGAGCGGTGGCGTGTCCGCCGCAACGCCACCTGGCGGCCTCGGACACGAGCTGCTCGCTCAAGACCTGCTCGCTCAAGAGCTCAGCGTCGTCGTCCGACCTCACGTACTCGTGCCAGATCACATGCAACCACGACGCGACCACCGACGCCGCGTTGTGCGAGAAGTACTGCGACTGCGTCGACTCGGAGGCCAGCGGCACCACGTGCTGGATGCTGTGCGTGGAGAACTTCAGCTCGGAGGTGTGTCCTGGCGACCAGGAGTGCAACAACGCGTCGCTGGAGGAGGATCTGGCCATGACCTGCGTGGCTGGCACAGTCGCGCCCTCCACGTCGACCGCGTCGAGCACGGCGAGTAGCGGCAGTGGCAGCAGCTCGACGACGGCCACTTCAAGTCCGTCGACGACCACTGCCACGTCGACATCTGCGTCCGGCACCACGACTCCAGCCACCGCTGGTTCCGTCTCGGCCTCGTCGACTGCGGGGACCGTCGGGTCCGTTGCGACAACCGACAACGCTGGAGATGCGTCGACGGCGGCTTCGATTGTGGCGGACGAGACCTCGTCGGCCTCCGCCTCGACCTCGAATTCGACCTCAGCGTCCTCGTCTTCGGCTTCGGGTGGGCTCCAAGTCGCCGTGTTCGTGAACGGCGCGGCTGCGCTGGTGGCGGTCTTCCTCTGCATGCAGTAAGCCCTTGTGTGTGACATCTCCATGCTTGCTTCATATGGTTCATAGTGTTCGTCGCAACCGACTCAATTGATCGTTCGCTTCGTCACGCATTGCTTTGATCTATTACTTGGCTGGATGCGCAGGTTGCAACGCATCCGAAGGTGACCCGGGAGGCTGGATAGGAGGAAGCTTGGACTACTCGTCTAAGCACCTGATCCCGAATGACATCGCAACTTCCGGCAGGAAGCTGCGTCTCTGTGTGTTTCCCACCTCGCCACGAGCTGATGGTGCCACCGGGAGTTGTCTGTTGGGAGTTTGGGTGTTGTGCTGTGCTGTCTTTCTGCTTGTTCAATTCTGTTGTGTCGTTGAGGTCAAGACAGTCTGCACCTGCTCAGCCAATACGTTGCGAAAGCGAGCGACACCTTGTGTCGGTGCCATGCAGCACACAACAAGAATTTGGGCAGAGGTCACCTTCATACACTGAGTACGCGACACCTCAGTCAAGCCATCAGAACGTTTGGCAACTTGGTCGAAAACTACTTTGGCGAGCGGCGAATTACGGGAGATGGCCGAGATCATGCCATGATATCGTTCGCAGCGTGGAATCCTCACCAACCGTCGAAGCGACCACACCATTTCAATGCATCAGATCCTTGCTTCAATCCTGTCCGCTCGACGATGCACCCTGCCATACCATCCGTTGTGGTAATCACACCACGAACACCTTCCGAACAGCGCAGGTTGCAGCGAAGCCGAAAATGATCGTCGTCACGTGCCGATTAAGCTCGGCCAGAGTCCGCGGAAGCGTCAGTGTCGGACGCTTCTGCCTTTTCAGCGGATCGCCAGCTTCAGCACGCGTGAAAACGCTCAAGAACGCCACTTTGCACTCCATTGGAAACTTGGTTCCTACCACTGGCAGCTTCTCAAGGTGGTGCGCCCTGACGGAGGCCAAACCTGAGGCCGTTGCGTGCGGGAGGTCCATCACGTGAGAACGTCGAGTCCCGTCGAAGGCGTCGATCGAGGTGTAGACTGTGAGGTACTCCAAGGAGCGATTCAACCTGAGCATGTCTTCAAGCGCTGATACCCAGTTCTCATCTTGTGTGACCATACTGTCTGTAACCCTGAGGCGTAAATATCGGAGCTGCCTCGTCAGAACGCTGTCCTTGTTGCTCAGCGCACGCACCAGCAGTCGAACATCGTCAAAGATGCAGCACAACGACTCGAGCTGAGGTGCCGTACGCTCGTAAGCACGAATGAAGGCCGCCGTTTCAACCGTCCGACCGGAAATCGTCAGCCGCGATAACGTGGGGGATGCTTCGAGAATCCATGAAATATCCTGAGCAACTTCCGACCCAACGGAAATCAGCGCTAAATGTTGCAGTGCCGGCTGGATGACCTCTAAGAAGCGTTGCATGCCCTCGAAATCGCTCCATCCCGACACTTCAAGCGTAAGCGAAATCTGGGTCGTCGCCACGTCCATCTCGTTGGGTTCGCACGGAGAGACATTCTCACGCAACGTTGAGCAAGCTCCGAGCCCAGGCACCAAAACCTCCACCCACTCGCTTTCTCCGTCATCGTTCAGCAGACTCACGCCACACACATCGGCCCACATAGGGAACTCCACCACTCGCCCGTGAATAGAGTCCGTCTTCACCAGAGCGTGTTCCTGCACATGGAACTGCGTACTGCCTTGTGGGTCGCGTGGAAAAGTCCGAGGCGGATAGCCGACCAGTTGTTCCTCCGGGTTGTCTGCCGACAAGATATCGGCGACAGCTTCAGCATCTTCCACAGTTAGACATAGGTCGCCCGTAATTATGACTCTCCGTAGGGATGAGCGCGTTCGAGATTGTCGCGAGAAGAACACGAAGGCCATCCACTGCCACTGGCGGGCGCGTTCTTCGTCGTCTAAATGGTCTTGGAGGAGAGAAAAATTCACAGAATGCGTCGACTGGGTGACGGCAAGTGCAGAACACAGGCTCTCAATCATGTCTGAACAATCGTCGCGATTAATAGAGACTTCTTCCACGCCAACGTCATCGATGGAGGTGTGTCCCCACGTAGCACTCGGAAGTTCGGGCGCGCCAATTTGAGCACGATCACGTGGCTGGCCTCCAATCCTGGAGCATTTGCCCCCGCAGATCGCACTTTTTAGTAGCTTCGCACGCTCCAAGATGTCCGCTTGCGGATTGGAGTCAAGGTCATGCGAGAATAACGTGAGCCTGGACAGTTTCACGCGATCGCTGAAGGAGGCCATCTCTTGCACAATCCTAGTCGCCTCGCTGGAGTTGGAGGCCTCCTCGATAGCCACCTCCACTGTCCGAAGCACGAGCGTGCAACAGAGCCCAAGTTGACCTCGCCGACAGCTGCATTCCATTGACCCGGTGTAGTGAGCTTGAGAAGCCTCGATTTCTTGGATCCTTTCCCACAGCGCGCTCAAGTTCTCGACGGCATCATCTGAGTCATAACTGTAAATAAGCACGCACACGGGGATCTCCAGATCGTGCTGCATCGACGGATTATCCCCCTGGAGAGCCGCAATCCGATTAACTGCGTCTTGGTACGCCGCTCTCGTGGATCTCTCGTCCAGTCGACAGAGACACCTTTCGAGCACCTCGACTGCCCACGGAAATTTTCCGCTTTCACCAAGGAGTTTTAACTCCACGACGAACTTGTACGGAAGGCCAGATACGCCATCGAATAGTTCGTCATCGCATGCACTGAGCACTTCGCACTTCTCTGTGAGCAGGTATCTCCAAGCCGCCGCATCCACGTGCGCCACCGCCGCAAGCAGCTCGAGCGCCTCCTGGAACCGCTCGAGACTTGATGCTGTGTCTTCGTTTCGCTTGGGGAAATCAACACAAAGGCAATCCGGCCGCCGGCTAATAGCAGCGCTCCTTTCCATGGTATGCAAATGGATATGGTGACGCAGGAGATGACACCACGGGGTCAAAAAGCCCCATTGCTCCTCCATTTTGCTTTTCCCACCAGATTTGGGTGCGTACCGGCTGACGGCACTATTGGGCGGCTTGATTAGCAGCGCCTCCGCGCTGCAGGGTGCAGCGAGAGGGTTATCGAGGTATCAACGAGCCGGAGAATCGAAGAATGAGCTCCTGGTCTGTGCCGTCGGCAGCGGCTTCGTCTGCCGGACGGGCCTCGCTGTCCTATCTTCTCCCATCTGGTCGAAAACTATTTTCGGCCTAAAAAATCATCATATTGGTGATGAAAATTATAATGTCAAATTACTGCTTGGATACGCCACCGTGGGCGTTTGGTGAGCGAATCCTCAAAGGCTTTGGGCGCCACGCAGAGCTATCCGGAGGTGGTGGAGGGTGGAGAGACCGTCATGATGGCGCGGAAACTGCAGCTTACGGGAAGTGCTCGTTTCCCCCAGTATCTCCACCGGAGTTGTTGACTGGGATTTCGTTTGTTTGATTCTTTTGCGCACCGGGAAAGCCATAGAATCGGACAGGTTTGCCCAGAAGCACCCGCTCGGTCAACATACCGCGGCAATCTGTATCGGTGCCACATAACACGCAGTGAAAAGTTGGTTGGATGCGGTCTTGTGGCGGACGGCACACGTTGCAACGAACCTGAAGACGATAAGGGAGTGGAGAGTCCAAATCTTGCTTGACATCGGCTGCAACAGACATAGAAATCCAATGCAAATCGGCGGCAGGGACGAAAGAACCAGCCTATAGCAAGCAAAACACACCAATCCTTTGCTTCTGGCCGCCTCCGCTTGGCGATTCGCCTCATCGATGACCATCCGTCGTCGCAATCATGCCACGAACACCTTCCGAACAGCGCAAGCTGCAGTGAAGTCGAAAATGATTGCTCCCACGTGAGGATTGAGCTAGAACAAAGTCCACGGGAGCTTGGACGCCGAGCGCTTTTGCTTTTTCAGAGGACTGCCGTCTTGAACGCACTTGAAAACGCTCAAGAACGCTACTTTGCACTCCATTGGAAACTTGGCCCTTGTCACAGGCAGCTTCTCGAGGTCACGCGAGAATCCAACCCCCAATCGGTGCAGCTCCATCTCCACCCAATGTTGACCGAACACAATTTCTGACGGAATGGAAGCCTCAATTCTCACTTCTGTTGAAGGATGCATCCCGCGGACGATCCCCATCGCATATGTATCTAGCAACGATAGGCAAGGTGTTCCGCCCTCGTACACACGAACAAGACTGCTGCGTCAACGATTCAGCGAGCGACCTTCAAGTGGCACATCGCGGAACATAATCCAACGATACATGAAAGACCCGTCCGATAACCAGAGCGATCGGAGAAAGTTGCACGGAAGCACCAGCTCGGCCATCTTGCTGCAGGAGGCGCACCCACGGTGTCTCATACTGGCGTCTTAACCAGTAAATGGCGAGAACTGGTACTTCGAAATTGGACGGAAACGCCGCGAGAACCTACGTGAAAACGCAAGAATGCGGATCGAAAAACACCTGACGAACGACGCAGGTTGCGGCGAACCCGAAAATGATGGAGATCACGTGGGGTTCCAGCTCGCATCGGCGTGGCTGGAACGTCGTCAGCTCCGGTTTCCGCTTATTGAGAGTAGTATCACCACGCACAGGCCAAAAAATGCTTAAGAAGGCCGCTTTGCACGCCATTGGAAGCTTGGACCCCACCACCGGAAGCATCTCTTGATCATGCAGCGTGATACTGGCCATCGTGTCGGTGATAGCCTTTCTAGCGCAGCCCACCGTCATCGAAATGCAAAGATATTCCAGGGAGCGGTTCACCGTGAGCATGTGCTCGAGCGTCGATAAAGCAGTCTTGACCATGATGGAACTGGTTTGCGCGAAATCGCAATCTAGACGTAGTTGGCGCAGGTGTTTTGCCAGGCAGCTCTCACCTCTGCTCAACGCTGCAGCTAGCGGGCGAGCATCGTCCATTGGGCAATTCAGCGAGGATAGTCGAGATTCCCCACTTTCGTAAGCACGAACAAAGGCTGCTGCATCAACGGTACAGCCATTGATCCGAAGGTGGCGTAGCATGGGACATACTTCAATGATCCATGAGAGATCGACGAAACCGCCATACCGTATAAACAGTTCCAAACCGTCAAGAACGGGGCCGATCGCGCGTAAAAGATGACGAAGTCCACCCCAACGACCGCCCTCTTCCGCGATATTCAATCGAAGCGTCAGCTTAGTGGGCTCGCTGGTGACACTCACATGGTCACATCGAGAAAGGCTGGCACGCTGAGCTTGGCATTTGCCCAGAGAAGGAACGAGTACGTCCACCCACTCGCTTTCACCGTCGTCTCCCAACAACTTCACTCCGCAGACGTCGTTGGGGATCGAGAAGTCGGATGACCGCCAGACAGGCAGGTCATGATGGATGGGGGCCAATCTCATCGACGCGTTCGCTTTCACGTAGTATTCCAGATGCCCCCCTTGACGAACGAGTGGAGCGGTAGGCATCATACCGACAAACTGCTCCTCCGGGTTGGCAACAGCCAGAATGGCAGCTACAGCTTCAGCATCCTCAGTCGTCAGGTCGACATTCCACAAGTCCACGGTTCGTATTGACGAGTGCAAGCGAGCGCGTTGGGATAGAAACGCATACGCCAGCCATTGCCATTCTCTTCTGCGCTGCTCTGGGCTTTCCTTCACCTGATCAAGATGGATCGTCACCACGCTAGCCGACTGGGTCACCACGAGCGCAGAACACATCGCCTCGAACACCCACTCATGCGTTAGATAGGACTCCAAGCACACATTGTTCACTCGGGTCTCTTTGCAGGAGGCGCTCGTATGGGAATGGCCCCCGCTACAAAGCACACTCCTTAGCATCTGGGACCTCCCTTCAATCGAAGCGTACGCATTGGTCTCCACAGCTGTGTTTTCGGCCGGCCACGGAGTCATATCGAGGTCGGAAATCCGGAAGTGATTGCTGGACGCGGTCATCTCCGCCACCATCCGTGGAACGTCAGCGTAGTCTTGAATTAGCATAATGTCGGCTTCCAGCGATGCCAACACGAACGTGGAGCGAAATGATAGTGCGCCTTCCTTGAAAGTGAAGCGCTCGGCGGCATTATCTGGCCGCTGTGCTCGAGATTCTTCAACGCTCTTCAGTGCTGCCCAAGCCGCAGTAATGAACTCGTGAATGTCGGCGTGGCGCAATGCGTTAGGGCGAAGCTCCACATGTACGGGGATCTCGATTTCTGTGGAGACTGGACGTGGTGCAGACTGCGGCGCTGCGATTTGCGCTAGAGCGTCTTTGTAGGTTGCGTTTGCGACGTGTTCATCCACTCGAACCAAACAGCACTCGAGAATCTCGACAGCCCACGGGACGTCAAGGCGCGCATGAAAGTGGTTCGCGAAGACGAACGTGAAGGGCGTCGCAGCATTCAGAGACACGTTCTCTCTAGACCGGAGAATCTTCACGCCGCAATGCTTTACCAGCAGAAACTTCCACGCAACCAGATCCACATGCGCGACCGCCGCCAGCAGCGCGAGCGCGTCGCGGGTCTGCTCGAGGCTGTGGAGGTGGTCGGATCGCTGGCGGAAGCTCACCTTGAGACCAGGGACGGGGTATGGCGTGTACGACAACAGAGGTCGCAGGACCTGACACCACGGGAGCATGAAGCTCCACTTGCTCTCCATTTTGCTTGGCTTCAATCAACTCTGAACAACAGGGCAATGAAGATCTTATTTTCTGATTTTTTTTAAATAAAAAAGCTCAGGTCGTTTCATGGCGGGCGTTTGTGATCAATTATCGGGCGAGCAAAAAAACGACTGAATGATACCGGTATGCTTGAAGTGTTCAAAACCGCGGGTTATTGGGTGAAATTTATGGAAGGCTTTAGTTTCTGATACACCGTCCCAGGTGCAAAGTCAGCACTGGGCTATTCTTCAATTTCTGTTCAAGCGCAAAAGTCCAATTGATTGCCACCCAGATAAGCCATCGAGCTGTCATGGAGAACCTTTCGATCGATGCCGAGCGCGTGTACACCAGCGTGAAGGACTACTACGGGAAGCAATTGCAGCAGACTAGCGACCTACAGACGTCTGCATGCTGTACGCTGACGGCGCCACCTGCTCGGATCCTCCAGTTATTGCGTAACGTGCCTGACGAGGTGGTCAACAAGTATTACGGGTGTGGCACGCCCATTCCCTTTGGAATCGAAGGCTGCAACGTCTTGGATCTTGGATGCGGCAGCGGTCGCGACGCCTACGTTGCGGCAGCGCTCGTCGGCCCTGGTGGTACTGTGACGGGGATCGACATGACCGACGAGCAGCTTCAAGTCGCGCGAGACCACGTGAACCAGTACACGACGACCCAACTCGGATACTCTCGCCCCAATTTGCATTTTGTGGAGGGCTACATCGAGTGCCTGGAGAAGGCGGGTCTGGCGTCGGGGTCGATGGACGTTGTCATCTCCAATTGCGTCGTGAACTTGTCACCGCAGAAGGAGCAAGTGCTGCGTGAAGTGCACCGTGTGCTGCGTGAAGGCGGCGAGTTCTACTTCTCTGACGTCTACGCGTCGCGCCGACTTCCTGCTGAGGCCCAAAACCACGAAATCCTCCGTGGTGAGTGTATTGGAGGCGCGTTGTACGTGGAGGACTTCAAGCGGCTGTGTCGCAAGGTCGGCTTTGGTGAACCGCGTCAGCTGAGTTCGTCGCCTGTTGAGATTCAAAATCAAGAACTCGCGGCCCTGGTTGGACTGGCGCAGTTCGCCAGTATCACCTACCGCTGCTTTAAGGTGTCGAGCCTGGAGGAAGGATGTCGAGAAGAGGACTATGGTCAGGTGGCCACTTACCTCGGCACCATCACTGAGCATCCGCATGCGTACACACTGGACGAAAAGCATACGTTTGAAAAGGGCCGCCCGGTTCGCGTTGGTGGCAACACAGCTGCAATTCTGAGCGAGTCGTGGCTGAGTGAGCACTTCCGTGTCAAGGGCGATCGTTCCGTGCACTTCGGACCATTCGAGAGCAAGTGCAATGGCGCCACGGTTGCAGCCACCAGAGTTTCTCCAGCACGTGGAGCTGGGGGCTGCTGTTGTTGAATGCAGCACAGCTAACTCTCGCTGCGGGGTTGTGCGATGATCTCTCTTTTTATTGACGTTTGCACCATGTGTGAGCTTGAGCTGTCAGAGTTGGTGGCGGTGGCCCAATCAAGCCTCACGGCACGGTTTTTCTTGTGAAGTTACTCAGTTCGATCTGTTTACTGCTTCATGATCTTACTCTTGCATCGCCTCAGCATTGCTTACATAGCGCCAGGCTGACAGCGGGATACCACCACACACAAAAGCTGCAAGAAGCAGCCCTGCATGGTCTCATACTAACTGTCCTCCACTCGGTGGCAGATATAGCTGTCTTCACTGCTGGATGAGTCGTAACGTGGAGGCCGTTCGAGGACAGAGTCGGTGCTTGTACTGCAACCACCATCTCCAAGGAAACTTGCAGCTGAGCGCTGCTGCCACTGGACAAAGTAGCCCATGTTGGAGATCACAACTTGAAGACGGCTCGTTCTTAGGTTTGTTGCAGTTCATGCTCGTGCATGACGCTGATCCGCCTGTAATGCTTGCTTGAGCCACCTTGGGACACCTTCAGCTCCCTTGGGACACCTTCAGCCACAAGAATGATCCTCGTGAATCTGTTGATGCTGCACCCTGCTTTCTCCGCAACACGCGACCGCACTGCAACTCACGATGACCTTGCACCATAATTGCAGTTGCTTGCTGTTCTGCGGCTTCTATCTGGTTCCGCTGGCAGCCGGCACGCACAGTCCACTGTTGCAGCCGGCACTCACAGTCCATTGGTGCAGCCTCCGCAGCGCGCATACGCTCCTAGTGACCTCGGGTGACAGGAAGACGAAGGTGCCACGGATGGCGTGCGGTCCCGACAGTTCCTTAACGTTGAAGGCGTGCCGTCTCAAACTCTCTCCCTCCAACTCCGCTCGCCGACTGCCTTTAGGCAAAGCCACTCATGCAACCATTCCGCTGGAAGTGCAGGGCCGTTAGTTAGCTCAGCAGCCAGGAGCACCACGTGCCTAACAAAACAGACTTCTCCTCATCTTCACACGCACGAGACACCGCCAGCGTACGCCATTCCTGCGACAGCAGTGCGGGCCGATGCGCGCTTTCGGAAATGGATGCGCTTCCGGCTGTGGTGTGCAACCTTTGCGCTGGCGAATACCTTCAACTCCCCACATTTCACTTGAGGAATGTAAGACCAAGTGCAACTTCTATCCGTATTGGTTGAAACGCTGCATTTCCGTGCACTTTCATCCAATCCGCACGCTGGAGTCAGCGACTGTTCACCCATTTGTTTATTTTCTTCGCTCTTGTAATTTTCATTCGCACGACTATCACACCAGTAGCTCGCCAGCTCAACTCCACGCACCATCACTCTCACCAATGGTAGTTTACCGCAATGGTTTCAGGGCCACTATAAAAGCGGTCCCCAATACTTCTCCTTTCCGGATGGAGTTGCGCCCCGCGCGCACTCGTCACCGTCACAACAGAAAAGGCTCGGAAGGAAACAAGGCAGGTGAGATGGCGGAGGAAAGCGGCCGCAACGGCGTCTTGGGCCCGGCGCCGGCGCTGCTGCGTCCATTCATGGAGAGCGGCGCGCTCCTTGGCGATGGGAACCCGCGCAAGCGCCGCATGGATGCGCAAGGCGGGCTGTCGCCGGCGGTGACGCGCGCGCCTCCCAACGGACTGGGCTCTCCGGCGCTGCGCGCGGCGTCCGCTACGTCCAACAACGCGCCGCCGGTGCTGCAGATGTGGTCGTCCAGTATCGCGGGAGGGAACTCGGGGGCGCGCTTGGGCTCCAGTTTCTCGTCTCTGGGGTCTTCATCGACGCTGTCATCGTCGTTCTCATCGTCGCTGGGCACCAAGAGCATGCGGGACCCGGAGCAAGAGCCAGAGTTGAATGGGAGCGGACTTCCGAATAAGCGATCGCGGCCCTCTCCATTCGCGCTACCAGGAGCTGGCGGATTCGGCGGGAGCTTGGGGGGAGGTGGTGAGAACGGTTTTTTGTCAGCGTCTTCGAGAACTGCGGGCCACAACGCGAAGTCGGATGTTCTGGCCGCAGACGTGATGACGCGGGAAGAACAGTACGAGGCCATGCGGGAGGGATCGCAGAATCTCATGGAGGTTCTGTCCATCTCGCAGCAGAACACCCAGGAGTGCACGCAGACCATGGAGGACAGCCCGACGATGTGCCTCATGCGGTTGGTGCTGCACCCAGAGGTGGATCGCGCCATCACGGCGTTCCAGAAGAATGCGTTGGAAAAGCAAGGGCTATATCGCATCGAAATGCAGATGATAAGTCCGCGCGTGTCGCTCGGACGTGACAACTACGTCGGTATCTTTGACAAGAAAACGTCGGGGATCGACCCCATCAAGCTCAGCCGGGTGCACTGCCAGATCGAGAACGCCCTGGATCCGGAGACTCATCGCCACGCTGTGTTCATCACGGACAGGAGCACGAACGGGATTCGTATTGATGGTGTGCCGGTGGAAAAGAAAAAGAAGTACAAGCTGGTGGATGGTCAAAAGATCACACTTCTGTCTTCGCGACAGGGCAACGTGCTGCTGGGCTACGTTGTGGAAGACCCCCATGTGCGCGGTGCGCAAGAGGGAGCGAATAGCAGCAATCAAACGGCGATGGCCGCGAGGGTGCCAGCTGAGTCGCAGGACAAGTCTCAGCAGGGACGGAACTTCCAAGAGTACACGCTCGGGGTGCTGTTTTCAGCACCGCTGGTCGGGAAAGACATCCAGGGGAAGTATCATCCCATTGCGGAGTTGGACGTCAAGCGCGAGTACTCGATCCTACAGCAGAGCCTGATTGAAGCCTCCAAGTACGCCAAGCGTCCGGCTACGACAAATGATGGGCCCGGGCAAGGCAACAACGGTTTACCGGGACCATCGTCCAGGATATATCACTGCCCGCGGCAAATTAACGTGTGCGCGAAGTTCGCGAATACGGACCATTTCCGGACGATGGTTACTATTGGCTGCCGAGCGCTCCATTTCTCCGGTCACGGAGATGAGAACCATCTGTACTTCGAAGACGGAATGGGGCTTGTGCATCCAATTCCACACAGCAGCCTCCAGGAGCTGTTCTCGGCGGGAGGGAGCGGCGGTGAGTCTCCGTTGCGACTGGCATTCGTGTCTGCATGCTCATCGGCTCCTCTCGCGTACGCGTTTGTGTCGTGTGGGATTCCGCATGTCATTGGCGTGCGCACGAACCAGAAGATCGAAGATTATGCCGCCATCGAATTCACACGCTCTTTCTACCTGGCTCTGGCGACGGGCAAGTCGGTGGGATCAAGCTTCACCATTGCGCAGCAAGCTGTGGCGAAGTCGCCGAACATTCGCGGTCCGATGGCGGTCGCGGAGAAGTTCCTGCTCCTCCCGGAAGATGGCGATCATTCGGAGATCATTTTCCCGTTGGCTGCTGTGGAGTCCACGAACACGGTTGACCTCGGGCCGATGAAGCTGAAGCGCTACCCGAAGCTGTGGTTCGATGACTTGCCGGCGATGTGCCAAGGGTTCTGCAACCGATCGGTGGAGGTGTACAAGATTTGCCTCGCGCTCATGATGACGCAGTCGCGGATTACGCGGCTCGTGACAATTTGCGGCGAAGAAGGCATCGGTAAGACGGCCGTAGCGCACGCGGTGGCGAATTACGTTGGTCCGCGTATCACGTCGGAAGGAGGTGTTCGCATCTTCTCGGTGGCAAAGCTCGCCCAAGACGAAATGGACGAGCACGTGGGCATGATTCGCCGCCACATCAACATTGCCAACACCAAGTGCCGCGTTCTGAGTCGCTTGGAGGTGATGATTTCGGATCACCTGAAGCTGCACAAAGCGCGGATTGAATTCAACGGACAGCAACTACTGCTGGTGCTGGACGGATGCGACTATCTGCTCCGCAGCGACGCTCGTCGCGACCGCTTCCGCGCTTTTCTGTCGGACTTGTTGACGAACAACGCTTCGCTGAAGATCGTGCTGACATCGCGCACGTCCATCTGCAGTGACGGCGCAGTCGCTGGTCATGGCGAGCGCCTCTACAATCTGTCGCGGTTCAACGCCAAAATGTCGACGAAGATGCTGGTGAGTCTTGTGAGTCGCCCCATCCGTGTGGACGAGTTGAAGCGAGCGCGTGCCACCAACTCGACAGACAAGCTGGAGTTGATCGCGTCGCACCCAGCGCTGCTGGCCACGCTCGGAATCCCAAAACGCATTGCCGATCTTGCCGGCAGGCTCAACGAGACGCCGATGGACGAGATCCCTGTGGACAGCAGCGGCATGGAGCTCATGGAGTAGAGCGAGCTGCTCGTCGAGACGAAAGTAAGTCGCCCTTATCTATTAGTTGGGAGAATACATGCTGTACATACGCATTGCAGGTTTGAAGATTTTGAGGATCGCCCAGTCCCAGTCCATCATCAACCGGTACGAAACCAGTTTGATGTGCTTCTTCGAAATCATTGGAAGGAATCCCATTCAGACCCGAGCAGAGCTATGGAGCGCCACGTCGCCGCAGTCTGCGCGTGCCTGAGAGAAGCAGTGTCGCTCAAGTCGCGCCAGACTTCTGACCATGTTCATGTAGAATCTGCAGACGCCGTCGCTGTCTTGCTTCCCGTCCCGTGGATAGTCATCTCCTTCCAATCCCGTGAGAACAACTTCCCATTGCCGAAAGCCACAACAGCCTATCCAAACCCAAATGCCAATCAAAATGCCACCGACCTGCACCACAATTCCCATATCAATGCCAATATCCAAGGCACTACTGCTCAAACCATGAGCACGCATGCCAAACCCCACGACCGTATTGATGCAACGGCCAGTGCTAGTCTCCGTAATGTGCGCGAGAAGCTGGCGGCCATTCGCTTCTTGAGTCTCGTGGCGCGTTGCCCGGCGTTCTCGTGGCGCGGAAACCCTCGTTTCTGGTGGCACGTGTTGCATGTTCAGTGTCGCGCTCTCAATTGCGAGGCGTTCATTGCGCTCCCGCCCACGCCGCGCAAATCCGCGGCTCTGTATCGTAATGAGCCGCCCAGTTGCGCGGCCGCGAAAGACGCTGGCTCAGTGAACGTGATGCCGTGCTTCCAACTCGATTTCTCGAGCATGGAGATCAATGCAGACACTCTGTCGCTGTGTGTTGAGGCATTCTCGGCCGACCCGATGGCCATGGGGAGCACAACGGTCGACCTCAGCACGGAGAAGCTGTTGGCCAAGGCGAGCGTCGTCGTCCCTCGACTGTCGCAGAAGGTGGAGATCGGCCTTTGCATTAACAGATGCCAGCAACAGGATCAACACAGCTTGCGCGGGATCCAGGACCTGCTTGTATCTGGGGACGAAGACTCGTCAAGTGGAGTCTCCTTCACGGTCCGACGGCTGGATTTGGGTGAAACTGCGTTGGCCGACCCCGACTTTGCCATGTTGGCGCAGGCGCTGACGAAGGCGACGCACTCGGTCCGAGAGCTGAGGTTGCGTCGTGTGCTCACCTCGCAGACACCCACGCGCCACATGGCGGCATTCAGCCAGTTGATGGCGGCGTGCTTCGTGGTGTCGCCGTTCGACAGTCGCAGCGATGACGGAGTCTCGTGGACGTCGCTCAGGAAACTGGACTTGAGCTCCAACATGCTGAGTGCTTCCCACTTCGCGTCGCTGTTCTCGGCGATCCGCGCAAGCGACGGCCTCCGTGGCGTACGGGAGTTGTCGCTGCGTTACTCGGACGAAGAGAAGTCACTGCCGTGGCTCTGGCTGGCGTTTGGTCTCCTTCATCCGACATCCAAGGCACGACTCACGCACCTGGATCTGTCGTTTGGTGTGTTGCGGCTCGAGGACGTCGCGTTGGTTCGGGAGCTACTAGCAGTCGAGGACTGCGGTCCGCTGCTGATGCAGAAGAGCCGCAAGCGGGTGTCGCGGGGGCGGCCAGCTACCTCCGGCCAGCAGTGGGTTCTGCTACCAGCGACGACGCCCTTGGAAGCTCCTCGCCGACCAGGAGGACGACGCAGCGCAGGTGAAGTGGTGCTGGTGCTGCCGACGGAGCAATGGTGTGAGGCGCTTGCATGTGGAAACAAGTGGACGTGCGTGCTCATGTCGGCTTATGGCAAGCTGTGGGTGAAGTCCTCGAGGATTCTCAAGACGGAGAGGCGTCCGTGGAGACGTGAAGGAGCCCGAACTCGCCATCTGAAGTCGCTGACCATGAACGCTATGCAAACAATCGCTCCGATCCTGAGAGTCGGTCGCGACGGCCATACGCTTCATGGGCCTGAAGCGACCCAGCGAGCCGACCACGTGCTATCGGAGTGGGTGCAGGTCGTGGGTCAGTCGCTGCAATCGCTTCGGCTGTGCTCGAATCCGTTGACCAACCACGCGCTGGAGGGGATTCTGGCCTCGTGTCCTCAGCTGCAGCACCTGGACGTTGAGAACTGCGAACTGACTCGCGTTACGGCGATCACCGACGCTTTTGCAGGCGGCCGGTGTCAATTACGTACACTCAACCTGGCCGAGAACGCGATCACAACGGAGAGCCAAGTGAGCCTCATTCAGATGCTGGAGGATCCAGAGTGTGCTGCCGCCCGCAATCTCCACGAGTTGCATCTCGAGAGGAACTCTCGCGATCGAACTGGCGTCCTGACGAAGGCGCTGTTCTCGATGCTGAGGAAGAACAAGACGCTGCGGCTCCTGACTCTGGCGATGGACACCAAACAAGACGCCATGACGTCCAGGCGGTTCGAGAGACGCCAGGGGGAATGGCTGGGATGCGAACGACTGCCGCTTGAGCACCAACTCGCTCTGCTCAGTGTCCCGAGCATGCAAAAGCTTCCGATCGCCACCGTCAGAATCGTTTTCGCCTTGACTGCGAGCGACATCTACCGCCAGATCGTGTGGGTTTGAAGGCATGCAGGTAGTGGCGTTGCCTATTGCTGGACAGTGGCAGTAGACAGTGAGACAGCTGAGGACCAGATGAGACTTCCCTGGCCAGCAGCAAGCATGTTATCCTCGTTTTTGCCTCGATCCCTTTCGTTCCTCCTTGATGTCCTCACCACCTGACCATTAGATATATACGCAGGGCAATGGGAGCATTCTGTCAGCCCAACGCACCTGCTTGTAACCCTCTCTTGAGCTCTGTCGTGTGTCTAGCAGATCTCCATGGGAGCCGGGCCGCCGTCGCTCCTTCTATCGACGGGCTGGAAGTAGATGCCGCGCCAGGCCTCACTCCGGTTGCGCTTGAACTGCAGATCCGGGTCATAGCCCCCCGCCAACTGCTGCTCGCGCCGCAGTTTCTTCGATTCGTTCACGCCAAAGTTGGGCCCGCGCTTGCCGCCGGGGACCGGGATCGGCTGCGGCCCCCCGATGACTCCGGGCTGGAAGCCCATCATGGCCGCCTCCATCTCCGCCGTCACCGCCTGGTCGATGGGGACGGCCGTGGTGGTGGCGCGCATCTTGGTCACGTCGTCCTCGTCACGCTCGCCCAGCGCCACCTCCATGAGCTGCGCCTTCTGGAGCTCCAGGTCCGCCTCGAACTGCGAGTCCTCGCGCTGCTGCAGCTGCCGCCGCTCCTCGGCCAGTCGCTGCTGCTCACCGATCAGCTGCGCGATGCGGCGCTCCTCGTCCGCCTTCTTGGCATCGTTGGTGGCGATCGCGATCGCGTTCTCCAGGCGATACTGCTTCCACTGCTTCTGCGCCGCCGCCTTCTCCACGTCGTCGCCGTACACCAGGTCGAAGACTGCCAGCCAGAGCCACACAGCACACCCGTCAGCATCAGGCTGTCCACCCACCTAGACGCAACGCCAGCTGCAAACGCACTGAGGTTCTCCAGCATCTCCAGGTAGTTGTTGAACTCGTCCAGCGTGTCGAAGTCGTCCTCCGTCTTGTTGTAGCTGCAGATATACACCAAGATACAGAGGGACAGAGCGACAACACAGGCATCAACACCAGCGTCACTGCTCTAGCTGCGTATACACAGCAGAACGGCTGGCGACTGGCGGGCAGGACGTACTCCTTGGCGACCTTCTTGCGCACAGACGTCTCCTTGGCGAAGTTGAGCTCCTCGATGGTCTTGTCCTGCAGCTGCGACTTCTTCACCAGCTTGTCGCAGGCCGGACACGCGATCTCTCGGTGGTGCTGGAACTCGCGCTTAATGCAGTGGTCGCAGCTGGTTGGCACACACAGCGGCAACAAAGCAGCAAACGCAGGACGCGGAACAAAGGATCCGGGTCAACAGGAAGACACGGCGCGAGCGACGGAAAGCCCCAGAGAAGCGGAGAGGACGTACAAGCGGTGGCCGCATTTGGAGATGAGCATCTTCATCTTGGTGTTGAGGTAGTTGCTGTCGTCCTCGGCCGACGTGCCGCACACGCAGCAGCGCAGCGCCAGCTCCTCCGCATCGTCCGCCGCCGTCATCTTCCTATCGGAATATGTTGAGTTCTGTTCTGACCCAAGCTCTGGTTTCAATGGGTCTTCTATTTGAGCTGCTCGTATTCGATTATATAGTCTGAAACTGCAAGGTTTCAACCTAAATGAATATCGATATCGAGGTCGAATATTATGTATTACAGGTACGTACCTACGAGCACTTCACAAATAGTGGCCCCTCCCCACACAAATCGATATCCGATCTTCCAGAAGCAAGATGGCGGCGGTAGAGCGCGTCTTGGCGGAGCTCTCTCGCCTCAACGACGCGCCACAGGCTGATGCAGCCGCGGCAGACGCATCTCCCGCATCCGACGCGGCCTTCCAGCAGTTTTCCGTGTGTTCGGCGTCCTCGTTGGCGCCTGATGCGGTCGTAATCGTCCCGCACAAAGCCGAGCACTCGGTGGTTGCGCCGCCGTTCGCGCTTCCCCGTGCGCGCTTCGTATCGCCCTACGGCGACTCCCAGGTCGTTAAGGAGGAGCTGGAGCGTGTGGCGCACCCGCTGTTCGCGCTGGAGCGGCTGGGGTCGTTCCCCCACGGCTGGGGCGGTTCTCAGCCAGCCAACCCGAAGCAGAGTCGCTTGCTGGCGCAGTTGCCCATGTCTGCGCCACGTCGGGAGCTGGTTCCGAAGCGCAATGCACTGGTGATGGACCCACTGAACCTTCAGTATGAGTTCCGGCCGGTGGATGCGTCCCACACAGGCGCAGACGTGGGCTTTTCCAGCGCGCTAAGCAAGCAGGACGAGTATGCGCGAGGCAAGATGAGCAACAAGCCGTTCTCTCCCGGAGGCAACTCGCTGGCGGAGCTGGAGAGCTATACAGATGGCAAGACTGCGGTGGAGATAACGGCGACGGAGCGGCTATTGACGTCGCCTGAAGAGCAGGAGCGCAACGCGCTGGTGCTGAAGACCAACGATCAGATGCTGGAGGACGAGGCGGAGCTGGAGCGACTGGTGTTCGCTGTGCCTGGGATCGACGGGTGTCTGAGCAATAGAGATGTTCAAAAGATCACGAAGAAGCGGCAGCAAGTGGCGGATGAGAGGGAGGAGTATGCGGAGGGAGAAGGAGCGGCAGTGGAGACGGTGGGCGTGAACCCGAAGTCGCTCTTGCAACCGTATTTCCAGGCGGTGGCTGATCAGGACCACGTGGCTGCGATCCGAAGCATCGTGCTGGACGAGAAAGCAGCCAATGCCATGCGGCAGAACGAAGAGAGCAGCACTGTGGGGCTGGATCAGCTGCTGCGTGAGATGGAGGACGACGGAGAACTCACGGAACTGGGCTTCTCCGTCGAATCCGACGACCAAAACCCCGTGGATGGCGATAAAGGGAGTGATTCAACGCAGGAAGAGGCAGAAAACGAAGCCAAGGACGCAGTCACAAGCGCCACCTCTCGGGGTAGTGACGTTGATGTGGCTGGTGACCCAGAAGCTGCGCTCGAATCGCTTTTGGACAGCTCGGAACTGGACGTAGCGTCCTCTCTAGGCCTGAGGAAGCGCACGACTGCCACGTCCGAGTGGGCGAGTCTGAAGAGCGTGGACGTGCGGAATTTCCACGAGAAGGTGCCGGAGATGGCCATGAAGTACGAGTTCGAGCTGGATGTGTTCCAGAAGGAGTGCGTCATCCATCTGGAGCGCCACGAGTGCGTGTTCGTGGCGGCCCACACGTCGGCAGGCAAGACGGTGATCGCCGAGTACGCGATCGCCATGTCGCAGAAGCACATGACGCGCACCATCTACACGTCGCCTATCAAGGCGCTGTCGAACCAGAAGTACCGCGACTTCCGTACCAAGTTCGGCGCTGACAACGTCGGGCTGATCACAGGCGACGTGAGCATCAATCCGGAGGCGAGTTGCCTCGTTATGACGACGGAGATCCTGCGGTCCATGCTCTATCGAGGCGCCGACATCATCCGAGACATCGAGTGGGTCATTTTCGACGAGATCCACTACATTAACGACAGTGAGCGGGGCGTGGTGTGGGAGGAAGTGATCATCATGTTGCCGGAGCACATCGGCATGGTCTTCCTTTCAGCCACAACGCCCAACCATCTGGAGTTCTCGGACTGGATCGGCCGCACCAAGAAGCAGAAGATCCATGTGATCTCCACGTACAAGCGGCCGGTGCCTCTCCAGCACTTCTTGTATGCTGGGAAGGAGCTGTTCAAGCTGTTCGACGCGGTGAGTGGGTACCTTCCAGGCGCCCATGGAGCAGCGAAGGCCAAACTACTTCCCGCATCGGAGAAGGCGAAGGCTGGCGGGCGAGGAGGGCGAGCGGTGGCTCGAGGTGGAGGCAGCAGCGCCAACGCCCGGAGTATCCGGACTTCGGGCGGCGATCAAGGCGAGTGGACCAAGCTGATCAACTCGTTGAAGGACAAAGGGCTGCTCCCGGTCGTGGTGTTCGCGTTCAGCAAGCGGTTGTGCGAGGAAAGCGCCAGCAAGTTGGCCAAACTGGACCTCAGCTCGCCCTCGGAGCGCTCGGAGATCCACCTGTTCGTGGAGACCAGCATCCAGCGCCTTCAAGGCTCGGACCGTGAGCTCCCGCAAGTGCTGACGATGAAGGAGATGCTCAAGCGTGGCATTGGCGTGCATCACGGCGGCTTGCTGCCGATCCTCAAGGAGATGGTGGAGATTCTGTTCGGCCGCGGCCTCGTGAAAGTGCTCTTCTCCACGGAGACCTTCGCTATGGGCGTGAACATGCCGGCTCGAACCGTCGTGTTCAACGGGATCAGGAAGCACGACGGCAAGAACTTCCGCGACCTGCTGCCGGGCGAGTACACCCAGATGGCTGGACGCGCTGGACGTCGCGGCCTGGACTCGGTGGGGACCGTGATCATCGCCTGCTGGAACGACGTGCCGGAGCCCACGTCGCTGCGGACGATGCTGGCTGGCAAGGCCACGTCGCTGTCCAGTCAGTTCCGCTTGACCTACAACATGATCCTGAATCTCTTGCGGGTGGAGGTGTTGACGGTGGAGGACATGATGAAGCGTTCGTTCTCGGAGTTCCACACGCAGAAGGCGCTGGCCTCCAAGAACATCCCGCGACTGATCCAGAAGGGCAAGACGCTGCTCCAGCAGCTGGAGAAGTCGCTGGTGGAGGACTATCCGCATCTGGAGGCGAGTGGGGAGCTGAAGCAGATGCAGGAGTTCTACCAGCTGAAGCGTGAGAAGCGCGAGCTGGAGAAGAAGCTGACCAGGTGGCTGCTGACGAACCACATCCAAGCAGCGAAGAATGCGATCGCGCCGGGTCGGATCGTGCTGCTGAGCGTGAAAGGCCTGCCTTCTGATCAGCTGGCGCTGGTGGTTCGCACGAACGCGGCGTTGGTCGGCGAGGGCGGCGGCAGTCGCTCGAAGCTGTCCTTTGAGTCGGAGCTGCAGAGCCCCAGCATCTCGGATGCGGGCCACAAGGGCGTGTTCAAGTCCATCATGGTCCTGTGTCTGTGTCCGGAGGGCTACGAGCCTCCCACGCCGCCCTCATCGGCCAAGAAGGACTCTCGCGCTCTGCTTGGTGGCGGTCGCATGCTGCGAAGCAAGAGAGACGACGACGACGATCGACTGTTCGGTCGAGTAGGCAAGAAGGGCAATACGGAGGCTCAGGGGACGACGGAGCTGGTGGCTCCCGCGACCGCCACGCTGCTGGGGAAGAAGTACGCGGTGCTGGAGGTCCCGGAGAGCTGCGTTGAGAGCGTGACGTCCGTCGTAGCCGGCGAGATCAACCTCAAGACGCTGGTGGCCTCTTCGTCCAAGAAAGAACTGGCCAGTTGCATCGAGTTCCTCGCACAAGTGGCTGACGACAGCGCCGCGACCCAGAAGGCCGCGATCCCGTACGTGGATCTCATGGGCGAACTCAAGGTGAACGACCTGGAGGTGGCGACGGGCTACGGCCAGTGGCAGCAGCTGTACTCGCTGGTGCTCAGCCACCCTTGCGCCACCGACTCGCCTTCGGTGTCTCGAGTCATGAACAAAGTGGAGAAGATCTTCAAGCTCAAGGCGTATGTGGTGCGAATGACCCGCGAGCTCTCGAACGACTCGCTGTCGCTCTTCCCGGACTTCCAGCAGCGACTGAGCGTGCTCAAGCGCCTCGGCTACATCTCGGAGGACGGCGTCGTGCAGGTGAAAGGCCGCGTGGCCTGCGAGATCAACACGTGCGAGGAGCTCGTGCTGACCGAGATGATCTTCGAGAACGTGCTGGCCAGTTTGGAGCCGGAGGAGATCGTCGCGGTGCTCTCGGCGCTCATCTTCCAGGAGAAGTCGCGGTCGGAGCCCACGCTGACGCCTCGCCTCGAGAGCACACGCGACGTCGTCAAGAGCATCGCCGAGTCGCTGGGGCTCATCCAGCTGGAGCAGCACTTGGAGATCGACCCGGCGGTCTACTGCAAAGGCGCGCTGAACTTCGGCTTGACGGAGGTCGTGTACGAGTGGGCGCGCGGCATGCCTTTCAAGCAGCTGTGCGAGCTCACGGACGTCCAGGAGGGAGCGATCGTGCGCTGCATCACGCGGCTGGACGAGGTCTGTCGGGAGGTGCGGACTGCCGCGCGGGTCATTGGCGACCCGGAGCTGTACCGCAAGATGGAGGTCGCCTCCGAGTCCATCAAGCGCGACGTCGTGTTCGCCAGCAGCCTGTACCTGTCCTAAGTGGCTGGAGAACGAACGACCTGCGAGTCAACAATGCAAACAAGTGGTCTCTTACGTTAGGAACAATCCGTGCTGGAGAGCTCCGTTACCCGAAGTGGACGTGGTTCTTGGGCCACGCGGAGCTGTCCGCCTTGTTCTTGTTGGTCTTGGCAGATGATGCCGACGACGCGGCAGGCTTGGCGTCCTGCTGTAAGGAGCGGTTCAAGAGCTCCAGCGACTGCCGGCAGTTGTTCGCGTACTCCTCCACCATGGTCTTCTGGCGGGCGTCCAGCAGCGTCGAGTCCGCCAGGATGACGCCCAGCACGCCCTCCAGACACACGAGCCGGTCTCGACGCTTGGTGGGGTGCACCACCTTCTCCGTGACTTCCACGAGCGTGAAGAGGGCCGTGGTCAGCGCCGAGACCTCCATGAACTCGAACTGGGGCCAGAGCGAGTCCACGATGGTGACCATCCGGCTGAGATTCACGTCGTAGGCGCCCAGTTCGAACTTGTCTTGCAGCGTGCGCACCTCCCGAAGACAGCGGTGCAGCAGAAGCCGCGCCTTCTCGACAGACATTGCCTTCTTGCCCTTGCCACTGCTCTTGCTGCTAGGATTGGAGGCTGATGGAGCTGCAGCTGGAGCCAAAGCCGTCTCTCCGTCGTCTGGCAGCGGGATCGCTCGCTTCTTCTTGCTCTTGGCGCTGGACGCGAGACGCGACGTGCTCGTCGCCATGTCCTTCTCCGTTGTCCTATCCCGAAGCAGAGTCCAAGCAGACAGAGGCCAAGTCAGTTCCTAGCTTTCGTGTACAAGGACCGAGAGACTACGTTACGTACCTCGCCAACTCCTCCAGGTCCGGACACTTGGCCGTGGCTTTCTTCAACAGCCGCAGCAGCTTCGGCTGCTTCTCGGAGTGGGCCAGCACCCACGGGAGCACATGCAGCACCAGCTTCTGCACGTGGCTCTTCCACCAGCGCTGCTTCTTGGCGGCCATCTCCGCGGTCTCAGGTATGAGACGAACGAACTGCTTGGCCAGGTCCAGACTGGTCTCCAGCTGCTCCGGGTCGCCACACTGCGTGATCTGCCGGAAGAGCGCCTTGGCTTCCTGATAGACACGGGGCTTGGCCGCCGCCTCCTCCTCCTCGGCCTCCTCCTTCACCAGCGGCTTGTCATGCGCGTCAGCGGCGTCTTCGCCTTGCGTCGCTTCGTGTGGGGAATCCTAGATACGGGATAGGACCATAACGAACCATCAGTCCACCACAACAAACGTTTGCAAAACTGTCCGTATTTGCGGAATCGAACCGTAACTAACGCCGTCGCAGCGCTCTGCAACCGCGACTGCAACGAGTCCAGATCGGTTAATAACGCCGTTACGCTAACGGACGCCGGTCGGCCGTGGTTGGCCTCCAGTTTCCGGGTCGCGTCCTCCACCTGCCGCGCCTGCGCCATGGCCGCCACGCACGCGCGCATCTCGCGCTTCACGTCCTGCAGATCCTCCTCCAGCGCGCGGCAGCAGTATTTGCGGCGCGTGGTGTCGTCCAGCCGCACCAGGATGCGCTTGAAGCCGCTAGCGCGCGCGCTCGCTGTCGTTGCATCCGTCGCCATGCTGCTTGTCAAGTGTGTTTGTTATGTTGATTTGGGCTGCAGGGTTCCACTGTCGTCACCCTCAAGTTGCAACAGCATTTAATAGCGACATTTTGGACATTTGGACGTTCTTGTCGATTTGGACCTGACTTCTAAAATACGGCACGAGATTGGGTTGCTACACGTAGCTACGAGACATATGGACAGACCATTGACGCAGACGCGAGTCAAGTGCCGATGGATCTCAACTGGGTTTCTTCTAAGCTCTATATACGTGTGGCGCCTCCCTCTGTCGCCGTCCTGCTGCCGCAGCAGAGATCGCTGCAGCGGACTCAACTGGACTTGTGGACGGCCACGCGGATGTTCTTGCCGTTGAAGGGGTAGCCGTCCATGCGTAGGGCCAGCGTCATGCCTTCCAAGGCCGCAAAGCGCACGACCGCCACGCCCACCGTGCTGCCGTCGCCCATCGTGGGCATCTGGACAGACACCACGGCGCCGGCGATGCCGAAGTACGACGCCACGTCGGCCTCCTTCGTGGTTCCCCACGGCAGATCGGCCACAAACACCTCGTAGACCGCGTCGCCGTCGCCGCCAGCTGCTGCTTCTGCCTCTGCGGCCGCGACGGCAGCTGCTGTCCGCTCGACTTTGACTAGGAAATCGGACCGCGGAGCCGCTTCCACACGCTGGCGTTTGATCCGAGGCTCGTCCGAGGAGCCGTTGAAGACCTGGGCGTCGACGACGTTCACCGAGTCTGCGGCAGCAGCTGGAGGTGACGACCCCGTGCCGTTTTGTGGAGCGTACGCTGGCCGCTTCCTCGCCAGCAAGGCGTTCGACGACCTATCGCAAGTGGAAAAACAACAGAGCAACGGGTCAATCAATACCTCCAGCCATCGGACGTCCGACCTCCCCACGAACCCCGCAAGCTACGGGCCGAAACGTACTGGATGTACTCGTCGATCTCCCTGTGGACACCTGCGAGCTGGCCCAGCACGCTCTCGAGCTGCGCCAGCGTGGCCTGCGACGTCAGTGGGCTAAGCAGCACGGCCGAGATAAGGTGGTCCAGCACCAGCACCAGCTCGTGGCGCAGCGCCTTGTCCGGGCCGCCGAAGGCTTCGTCCTTCACGATCTCCGCGATGGCCTGCACGTCTGCGAAGTTCTTGTCGATCCACGCGTCGTTGCGCTTGCGCGTGATGCGGTGCTGGATCTTGCCCAGCAACTTGGCCACTCGCTCGCGGCTTGTCGTCGTCGGGTTCTCCGCGTCCGCGGCGCCGTCGGCCGTCGGCCTGACGCCGGCCTCGAGCGCCTCCGCCTCGATCTTCTTCTGCTCCTCCACGAAGCGACGCAGATCCGCGCTGAACTGCGCGTACTTGCGCTTGATGCTGGCGCAGGTGGCCGCGTTCTCGCTGGACAGCGGCACGTCCAGCTTCTTCACGGCGTCCTGCACCTGCAGCGCCTTGTCCACGCTGGCCAGACAGCTCTGCATGCGCTGCTGCAGACTGCGCAGCTCGTCCTCGATGGCCGACGAGCAGTAGTCGCGCAGCGCGTCGCCGCCCACGCGCGCCAGGATGCGCTCGAAGCCGCTCATTGCTGGGCAATCAATAGCAGCGGCGCAGCTGTGGCCTTTCATCGCGTCCACCACATCCGAGTGTACCCCTGGTTACGAGGTTACGTCGTTGCAATTTGAGGGATGTAACGATGGATCCTCTATTAAGAATAGTAAGGTGCGGCAAGACAGATCTGATAATGGCATGGCGCCATCTCGATGGCGATTGCTCTGCCACGGCTACACCTCCATCTCCACCAGGCTGCTCTGGACAGAGGCTTCCGCTGTCGAGGCGTTGGCGTTCGCTGCCGTTCGTGACAAGAAATACCTCGACAATTCGCTGGCCAATCTGCAAAACCATCCATACAAAAGCGTCAGCATTGACACAAAACGCAAGAACCAAGCAACAGAATCCCAGGCTCGAGGCACGTACGGGAGAAGCAACGGCGGCAACTCGCCCAGCGTGTGCTCGAACTGCTCGATGGCGGCCAGCAGGTCCGCCAGAGCCAGCTCGATCGGCGGCTGGAAGGGCAAACGCATCCCCACCGAGACGGCCGCCACGAGCGCACTCGCCATGTCGTCGGTCTCGGTGGCCGAGAAGCGTCTGTGCGCGGATAAATAGCCGCCCAAGTCGGCGACCGTCGAGTGTTTACGGTCGAATAAGCAGGCGCGCAGTTGCTGGACGAGCGCCGGGAACTGGACGAGCTGGGTCGCAAACTCGGCCTGCTGGAGCCGCGTCGCTGCGCTTAGACACGAGTAGATAGCGATGTCGTCGTCGGCCTCGGTTTCGGGCACCTCCAGCTCAGTCGATGACTCGTCGGACTCCGTCTCCGGGACGTCCAGCTCCATCGGCACCTCCAACTCCATCGGATACTCGTCGGACTCCGTCTCAGGCACCTCCAGCTCCATCGGCGACTCGACACGTTCGCTCTGTTTCTCTTGGACGTGCTCGCTCAATATGGCAGTGTCACAAGGATTGGGTTGTTGCGGCGGGAGACAGACAGCTTCGCGAGGCTCTTCCTGGGGTTCTTCCACCGCCTCGACGCTTTCAGCCCATTCCGGCTGGATCCCATCCGTCAGCATGGCACTTGTGTTCCTCTCCTCTTCGATTGCAAGACTTGGCTCTACTGGATGGCTGCGTGTCTCCTGCTTCACGGCCCCATTCGCACTCGGTTCTCGTGACGCCACCTCGTCTGGAACGACCTCCATCTTCACAACCGTGGGCTCTGACACTCGCAAATCTCCTGCAATTGAAGCAGCTCCAACTATCGATTGCTGTTGCCCAACTGCGCTGCTTTGTGGCTGTAGCATCCGGCTCCTAGTCTCCGTAGCCACTCCTTCCATCGATCGAGGAGACGCCGGCATTGGGACGTTCCAAACCGGCAAGGCCGAAGACCCTTGCATCGGTCGCTTCCGTTTCCTCGATGTGATGACGGCCTCATCCGTTGCTGACACATTTGCACAGCCGCCTCTCTTCCCTTGAGCCGCTCTGCTGTTGCCTACATCGCCCTCCGACGGTCGTTCCGCCTGCTGTTCCTCGGCTTCTTCATCGTTCTCCAACCCTGCGCCTCGTGCCATTGCATTAACGACATCTAGCAGTCGCTCCTGCAACGCTCCGACAGCCTTCAGCTGCAGCTGCAGCGACGCAGGCACCCACGAGCAGCTCTTCTCCGGCTGCAGATACCGCACGGCGAGCTCGACGTGCTGCAGCGCCTCCAGCGCCTCCGAAGCCAGGCGCAGGCGGCGCTGAATAGCCCTGCCCTCCCTCTGCAGCACGCGGTTGCACTGCTCCGCCAGCTCCGACGCCTCCACGCGCGCCAGGATGCTCGCGAACGCGTCGTCGTCTCCACCTGCCATCGCTATTGTGACGCTTTGCCCAGTCATCCGGAAGGAATCGTATACATCCGAATACAGCGCCTCCGATCGTATACCACGAGTGTACTGGAGTATACTACTGTTTCAATCATATCCCGTGTTATGTGATAGAATCGAGTTAAGCAGGTTGGTGCCCGTTGAAGCCAAGCACGCCAAGGGATGCAGTTCAGCGGCTTGGCTTCGCTGGCCAGGCATTTAACAGGTCGCAAAGGAGCCCCACGGCGTTTGGCGACAACGCCCGCCTGCTGGGAACGCGTTCCGGTGGTGGGTCTTTGGTTAATTTCTCGACCGAAGCGTTGCGAGTAACGTGAACTTCAAGTGGCGACATGGGGGGTCGGTCAGGGATCCGCTCCCTCACCGTTCCCTGTATTTATAACGCTTTGGCGCCACGTCGGGCAACCGCCAGCGCCTTGTGGATGAGTGTGACGGCTGTGCGTGGGCCGTTTCGACCGACCAACCTGAGAAAATTCACTGAGCGGGGGGATCAGGAGTGTGCTGAACTCTCCACAACTCGACAGACACATCCTGTCGTGGCCGCGTTCAGATCCGGGCGTGTGTTCCGACGGGCTGGAAGATAGACACGTCGTGCTGGTTGGCTCCAGGTCTCGAGGAATTGACTATGAATCGGCACATTGGAGAGTAACACGCTGTGTCGTAACTGGAAAATCCGTGCGGATTGTTGAAGTCTCGCGCTCGCTGTTGCATGGGAGTATGGGTGGTGGCTAATGGGAGTATGGGCGCTAGGACGACCCATACTCTCATTAGCGGCTGGACCGCAGCCCATACTCCCATTAGCCGCTGGACTGTACATCCAATCATTCTGTTTGGACACCGCTCTTCCGCTCTTCCGCTCTTGTGGCGCATGGTGCGAGTATGTGCTAGTGAAACCCTCCTGAAAAAAGAACATGAAACGACCGGGTTCCCACTGGCTTTTCAGCGGCTATGGAGTCTCCCCGCCTTGGACTGCCGGCGTTCGCAAGGCGACCGACTGCTCAGTTCTCAATTTTCCTCTGAGAGAGCGCAGACCGACCGCAACGAGCTTAGACCTTCACCGCTCAGCGTACCGGATCCGGCGAGATGCTGGGGCGACACCGACGTCTTAGCAGTTCAAACAAGTACGTCTCTCTCTCTCTCTCTCTCTCTAGCTGATCTGTTCTCTCTACGAAGGTGTCGGCATGGAACTGACAGTGGCTGGACGCCCGTGAACAGAGACTTGACTGTGCCGCTGCATGATGGCACGCCCGACAACGAGAGCGCCAGCGGCAACGGCCATCATCGCGCGTCGAACTCCCTCGTGCATCGCCGGCCTCGAAAAGGCACTGTTGGCAGCGACGACTTCGCGGATAAGGCGGCGAAGCTGCGCATCGACTTCGACGCCGGCCGCAAGAGCACCCTCGAGCAACAGCGCTTCTCACGTACGTCTCCCTGAGCTGCGGGAGTCGAGGCGCCTTGACAACTGACCGGCTTGACTCTTGTATCTTACAGCGGAGTTCCGCTTCAATGCCCAAATGGCGCTTCGTGTGGCCTTCGGCGTCCTGCTGGCCTCCTGTATCCAGACGCGGGCCCCGAACTACGACGTGACTGACGCCTACGACAAGAAGTGGCTGCTGTTCCCGTCCTGGTACTACCTAGGCGGCCTGAGCTACTGCGCCGTGGCTGTGCTCTTCACGACGGGCACCAACATCGGCAGTACACTCATGACGGTCTGGCTGGCCTTCGCGGGCGTGGGGATGGCGCTCGTGTACAACATCATCCTCTTCGCCATCGTGGATGTGCGGCTGTTCGACAGTGAGGCCGAGAACCCGTACGAAGGCTTCGTGGAGATCAAGAAAGCCTTCAACGCCAGCTCCTACTGGGTCAACACGCACAACTTCTACACGGTCTTGCCGTGGATGGTGCTCTTCACCGTCGCCATCCTCGTGCTCCCGTTCGCCGGCAGCACCAAGAAGTTCGCGCTGGCCAACAACCTCTACTTCAGTACGAGCACCGTCTGTCCTCCTTCTCCTTATTAAGAGTTGAGGACCCAACCTAACCTGACCTTGCGTCTACTGTGCTGTAGCTCTGACGATCATCAGTCCGGAAAACCCGCTGGACGGCTCGAAGCTCAAGAGCGTCGGCGACTCGTACTTCAACACGTTCAACATCCTGCGCAACCTCGAGGTCTACTTCCTCGTGGGTTTCGTAGGCACTCTCATCTCGCTGGTCATCATGTTCGTGCCCTACCCCATCTTGTAAGTTCCCCTTTTTACGCTTCTTCCAGCCCTCCCAAGCCTGGCCTGACCTGTTCTTTTGCCCCGATGTAGTGCCATCCATCGCCTTCGCGAAGACTCGAAGCGGGCCTCCGAGGACATTCTGGAGCTGCTGAACATCATCGTGGACTCGTATTGCTTCAAGAACAAGAACGTGGACCACATGACGTTCCTCAAGCTCAAGTTGCACCGCAAGTTCGACACCGCAGCGGCTCGTCATCGCCGGATGCTGAAGCTGCTAGACGACGCGTGGTGGGAGCAGCTCTTTGGCTTCAACTACCTCCTGCGCTTCCATCGCCCCATCATGCTCAACTACGTGAAGCTCGTGGGGTCCCTCATCTCCGATCTGAGGACTCTCAGCTACGCCATGCAAATGGAGAAGTACGAGCAACTGCACTTCACGTACATGAAGGTGCTTCAACGTGAGATCTACGTCATCCAGACGGCCTCGGGGGACCTGCTCAACGAGATCTCGACCGAAGTCCACTCGTCCTCCCGTGAACTGAAGCTGCAGTCGATCGCCAGACTCGAAGCCAAGATGGAGACCACTCTGCATCGCTACCGGTCGACCCAGAACCGCACGCTGCGGACTCAACCCGTGACGCTGGAGGAAATGGCGGGCAACGTGCCCTTGAACCTCTTCCTCTTCTCGCTCAACTCGTTCTGCAGCACGATGATCAACTTCCAGGAGACGCAGAACAAGAAGAACTATACGGGTATGCACCGCGTCCGGTCCTTCACGCTCTCAGCCATCTCGTTCTTCTTCCGAGCGCAGAATTACACGGACACGGCGGCGCTACTGACGGCGCTCAAGGGCGTGCTGGCCATCGTGCTGGGCATCCTCATGTCGGTGTACGTATACGACTTCAACGCCACCGTGCCGTCGACCGTGGCCTACGTCATGGGGAACCACCTGGGCGGCTCCTTCAGCGTGACGGTGAACCGAGTGGGCGGCGTGGTGGCCGGCAGCATCATCCCTTCCGTGTTCCAGTTCTTCATCGTACAGACTTGCCACCCGCAGAATCTGAACGTGGTGCTGTCCGACATCGTGCTCTTTATATGGGTGGGCCTCTCCATGTACGTGCGGTTCGTGGGCGGCTACAGCTCGTACGCCGGCCTGGTCTCGGCCTTCGTGTCCACTGGCATCCTCATGCGGCAGTCCGACGCCTGCTATGCCAATGGCTCGGACAACTCGAGTTCCATCGCCATCTCGTCCTACTCCAGCCTGGCTCAGACGTCGGTGGGCATCGTGCTCTTCATTGTGGTGGAGCTGGCGTTGTGTCCCGAGAGCGCCACCAGTTTGCTGCGGAAGAACATCCAGCAGACGCTCAAGCTGCAGCTCGAAGCCTTCGAAGTGCTCTTCGGCCACCACCTCACGAGCTCTGGCTCGATGGACGCCGATACAATGGAGACGCTGCGAGAGATTCTGCAGGTGAAGATCCCAGCGCAGCACGAGGAGCAGACCAAGCTGCTGAGTGAAGCCCAAACGGAACCGTTGCTCTGGCGGCCGGCGTTCTCGCTCCAGAAGTACGAGAAGGTGCTGCACAGTTCGCGAAGACTGCTGAACAACAACAACCTGCTCTTCAAGCTCGTGCGCTGGTTCAGCTTCCGCGTTGAGCACCACCACGTCCAGCTCAACGCTGTGGATATCCGCGACAGCTGTGAGACGAGCGGCGGTTTCGAGGAGAACGGCAAGGATATTGAGACCACGCACACCAAGTGGAAGCTGGCCACGACGCAGTTCCAGTCGTCGGTGGTCGACTCGTTCTCCACCTTGCAGATGCTGTTCGGAGACTCGTTCCTGTACTCAGACCCGGACCAGACGGCCGTGTTCATGCAGATGAAGGAGGCGTTCCGGATGGCCGACAAGGACTGCAGCGGGGAGATCGACGCTGAAGAGGTGGCTGTGATGCTGGAGACGATCTTCGCCCAGTCTGGAGCCGTGAAAGAGGGCGAGATCCACAAGTACGTGCAGGAATTCATGGAGGTCGTGGACAAGGACAACAGCGGCATGGTCTCGTTCGAGGAGTTCATGGAAGCGTTGGAGAACGGGCTCAAACTCGAAGTGGAGATCTATCACCGTCGGAAGCCCAAGACCTCAGCGCTAACGAGACGTGGCTCTCTTCGTGGCCCGCTGCCGTGCATCACGGAGGATATGGCAGGCGATGGGAGTTATGACGAAGCGCTTTCGGCAGAGGTCAGGGACGCACTCACAGGCGATGGCCAGACAGCCGTGAAGGTGGGTCTTACCGCCGATCTGATCACCGCTCAGCAGGCGAAAATCAGCTCTTCGCGAGTGCCGAGCCATTCGCGCGAGGCTTTCGCGGTGGAAAGCAGTCATCGGTCGTCCCAAGCGTCGTCCCTGGGCGGAGGTAGGAAGCCGTCATCGGCCTCGTCCTCCCCCATGTGTCGAGAACACGACGTGCTCAACGTCGAGGACTTCTCTACCGGCGACATTGCGGCGCAGATGAAGGCCGTGTACGTGGAATGGCTGATAGAAGAGCGCCGCTACGAGAAGGTGTCGATGGAGGAGCTGCTGCTGCTCAATTGCCTCGTCAGTGGTGCCGAAGGCATCGCCAAGAACCTCACGGACATGGAGGAGATCGTCGTGGCGGCTTAGAAAGCAGGGACAAACAAAGCGATGAGGCTTTGCTGTCCATGTATAACAACAATACTTATATATTGAATTACCAATTACATCTGCAAGCAGCGCTTTAGACCTCAGTTTGCTATCGAGTCAGTAGGCGGCTCGAGCATGGACACGTTGTCATCGCCAGGCACCAGCAGAGCTGCAAGGACAGGGGAACATCGCCACCATGTTGAAGTGGCTTCTCCAAGCGGCAACTTGAACTTGCACCACGAACTTGCGAGCAAACTGCAGTAACCGCACTCAAAAATAGCGTGATGGAAACCTCCACGTCCAAAAATGGGGACTATCCCTCCCCCCCCCCTCGGCCGTTTTCGCCGCGCGTTAGCCATCAGAAACGCATCCACCGCGCGTCGGCAGCCTTGAGCCGCCATGGAGAGCTCGCCCTCGATGGATCCGCCTGCGTACGTGTCTCCTTCATGCTTGCAGCGTACTGCAGGTGTGCTGCCGTCTAACCTCCTCCCTGCCTTTAAACCGTCTGGGTTGCAGGGATATCATTGTGCCGCTGGCAGAAGAGGTTTCACCAGGCCCTCGAACCAAACGCACTCGGCTATTCGCCGCCGGCAGCGAGGTCTTCAGCGAGACGTCAACAAAGATGCGGATCAATCTGGACAAGAACCGCAAGGGATCGCTCCATCCCCATCGATTCTCACGTAAGCGCACACTCGTGCCGTCGAATCATGAGACGAGATTTAACTTCATTAACTCTTTGGATTGCTACGGCTAGCAACGTTCCAGCTCAACATGCAGATGGCGCTTCGTTCCGTGTTTGGAGTGCTGCTGGCCTCCTGTATACAGACGAGAGACCCCGCGTATGACCCCGCCAATGCTTACGTGAAGAAATGGCTCTTCTTTCCGGAATGGTACTACCTCGGAGGTCTGAGCTATTGCGCCATTATGGTGGTCTTCTCCATGGGCACCAGCGTCGGTGGCACCCTTCGCGAAGTCTGTCAGGGAATCTCCGGCGTGGGGGTGGCATTGGTATACAACTACGCGCTGTTCGCATGTATACAAGTGCACCGGTTTGATAGCAACGCTCCGGAGCCATACAAGGACTACTACAAGATCGAGAAGGCGTTCAACGGCAACGCGTACTGGGTCAACCTCCCCGACCTGTTCACGGCGTTGCCCTGGATGGTGGGCTTCACAGTGGCTGTGCTGGTGCTGCCGTTCCATTGCAATACCCGCAAGTTCGCCTTGGGCAGCAACGCCTACTTCAGTACGTCCTCTGCTCTGCCTCTTGGGATCGTGGCTTCATGAGTTGAAGCGTTTAATGGCTTTTATCGGCTTGAATCTGGTTTTACAGCTCTGACGATCATCAACCCCGCGAATCCGCTAGACTCGACGCAGTTCAAAAGCGTAGGCGACACGCTCTTCGATACCAGCAACATCCTCCTCAACCTGCAGACCTACAGCATCATAGGCGCCTTGGGGGCGTTCATCTCCGTGCTCACCATGTGCCTCCCCTACCCAATCTTGTATGTCACCTACACTGGAAGCTTCGACGATTCTACGAAGTTTCAATGATGCTATTGCTCGAACTCACTCATGTATCGTGTGATGTACCTAGCGCAATCCGGCGACTCCATCAGGACTCGAAGAAAGCTTCGGATGACATTCTGGGCTTGCTCAACGTCATCGTGGACTCGTACTGCTTCAAGAACAAGAGCGTCGAGCGCATGAACTTCCTGAAACTCAATCTGCGTCGCAAGTTCAGTGCGGCCGAAGCTCGACATCGACGAATGGTGGCTCTGCTGGACGATGCCTGGTGGGAGCAGTGCTTCGGTTTGCACTATCTGCTGGGCTTCAACCGCGTCATCATGCGCAACTACGTCAACCTCGTGGGGTCGCTGCTTGGAGATCTGCAGACACTCAATTGTGCCATGCGGTTGGAGCAGTGCGAACAGCTGCACCTTACCTACATGAAGGTGCTTCAACGTCAGATCTACGTGATCCAGACGCGGTCGGGCGACCTGCTGAACGAGATCTCGAGGGAAATCCACGCGTCAAGTGCCCGTAAGTGTCCCCTAAACGTGAGGATTCGTATTTGGATTGGACGGTTTTACTAATCTGTAGATGCTACAGATCTCAATCTCAAGACCATGCACTCTTTGGAGAACCAGGTGGAGACGACGTTGTACAAATACCGCAAGCTCCAGAACCGCACGCTGCGTACCCAGATGGTGACGGTAGACGCCATGGCGGGCAACGTGGCGCTCAACCTCTTCCTCTTCTCGCTCAACTCGTTCTGCAGTACCCTCCTCAACTTCCAGCTGTCGCACAACAGCAAGCGGTATGGCGATGTCCATCGCGTCCGGTCCTTCCTGCTGGCTTCCTTCAAGAGGTTCGTGGAACGGGCCCATTACAAGCGCCCGTCAACGTGGGCAGGCGCCTTGAAAGGCACCGTGGCGCTCATGTTGGGCGTCTTCCTAGCCGTGTACATCTACGGTTTCAGTGCGACAGTACCGTCGACTATCGCCTACATCATGGGGAACCACTTGGGCGGCTCCTTCCAAATCACCGCCAATCGAGTGGGCGGCGTCGTGGCTGGGAGCGTGGTGCCCTCAGTGTTCAAGTTCTTCTTCGTGCAAGCCTGCAGCCCGGAATATCTGGATGTTGTACTGTCCGACCTTTTGCTAGTCGTGTGGGTCGGACTCTCCATGTACGTCTACTTCGCTCGAGGCTACAGTTCGTACGGAGGCTTGGTCTCAGCGTTCATTGCGGCGGACATCCTACTACGACAGAGCGACATGTGCTATGCGAGCGGGTCGGACAGCTCCAAGTCCATTGCGATCGCGTCCTATTCCAGTCTGGCTCAGACTTCTGTGGCCGTCGTGATCTTCATCGCAGTCGAGAGCTTCCTCTTCCCCAAGAGCGCGGTCTCATTACTCCGCCACAGTATCCAAGACACTTTGAAACTGCATCAGCGAGCCTTCGACGTGCTGTTCGGCCATCATCTCTCGAGCTCCATCGCCATGGACGACGAAACCATGGCGGAAATTCGGCACATTCTGGAGATTCAGATCCCTCGCAAGCTGGTGAAACAGAAGCTGCTGCTATTGGAGACGCGAGCGGAGCCGCTCATGTGGCGTCCGGCCTTCTCGCTGCAGAAGTACGAGCGGGTCTTGGAGATCTCGCATCGCCTGCTCAACAACAACTACATGTTGTTCAAACTATTGCGCTGGTTCCACTACCGCGTGACGAAGAACCGCGTGAAGCTCAGTCCGGTGGATATTCGAGACGACCCGGACGGTTCTAACCTTGAGACCGACGACTTGGGGTCGCATCAGACCAAGTGGCAGTTGGCGAGCAACCAATTTGAGTCGTTGGTCCGCGACAACTTCGAGACGATGGAGCTGGTGTTTGGCGATTCCTTCCTGTACTCGGATCCGGACCAGATGTCCATCTTCATGCAGATGAAAGAGGCCTTCCGCCTGGCGGATAGAGACTGCAGTGGGGAACTCAACTCGGAAGATATCGCGGCCATGCTGGAAACCATCTTTGCGCAGTCCGGGAGCGTGAAGGAGGAAGAGATCCAGCAGTACGTCCAGGACTTCATGGCGGTGGTAGGGAAGGCTGGCAGCGACTCCGTGACCTTTGAGCAGTTCATGGAGGCGCTGGAGCATGGTCTCAAGCTCGAAGTCGAGGTCTCTCATCGACGCAAATCCAAGTCCTTGACGCTCCCAACAGGCGACAAGTGGAGTGACAAGGTCAAGGACGCTGTAGCGGTTGGCAGTCCAAATGGCGTTTATGGATCGGCCACCGAGGTTCGCCCCGGATCGCCCGTAATGGGCGATGGCAGTGGTCATATGCAAGAAAGAGGCTCGGAAGACTGTCGAGAGAGCGATGGAGATGCGTCCAAGACCCCCAGCACCAGTCAAACAGCTGTGAGCCCCAAGATGCTGCGTCCTATACACCCTAGAGCCGGCAATGAAGAGCTCGGGACCAACGCGGAGACTTCCGACTTCTGCACATCGATGCCCATGCGTCGGGAATACGACGTGCTCAACGTCGAGGACTTCTCTATCACGGAGATCGTCGCGCAGATGAAGACGGCCTATGTGGAGTGGGTCCTGGAAGACAAGCGATATGAACAAGTGTCTATGGAGGAGCAACTGCTACTCAACTGCCTTATTAGTGGAGCCGAGGGCATCGCCAAGAACCTCACGGAGTTGGAGGAGATCACCGCTTCCTCTTAAATAGCGCAAGGCGGATCTCGGAAGCGCAGGAGACAAAGCAAACCCTCCCGCTAGTATAGCTGGGCTTGGGTGTGTGGAATGGACCAGGAAAGCTCTTTGGGTCGTCGTTGAAGCTGAGAGAGCCCATCATCTGGTCGAGCAAGGTTGAGCAGGGACCATCAGCGTCTACTTCAAGTATGCTGTACCCACACCCTGTATAATACAGCACACGTTCCGGGATTAGTCCGTGCCTCTTGCGGAGATGAGTCCGTGTCGGTTTTATGCGATTTCAACCAGTCAGAGAAGGCCTGATTACGAAAGAATCGTATTATCAGCCAATCGCACGGTCGCATTCCTCCGAATTATGGCGCGTCACGCCAACTTCAAGGTCACAGCTTCTGGTGTCCGCGATTGTCTTTGTCTCCAGCGTGCAGCAATAGCTGATCCCTCCGCCATGACCGCCATCCAGTCGATCTGTGCCGCTCACTCCCTCATTCCTCGATTCGCTTTCCACCCCGCAACGCAAGCCTAGCAAGACCGTCGACTCGTCATCATGGTGGCATGGGCAGACCGCTTTGACCTGGAGAAGCAGGTGACCTTCTACCTGTCCTACCACGACAACAAGATCAACCAGTACATCCACTTCGCCTGCATCTGGCAGATCTTCATCTCGGCGCTGTGCATGTTCGCGTCGCTTGAGCCGTTCGCCGAGCAGCCCAGCTTCCTGACGAGTCTACCCTTCGGCCAGTACATGCAGCTCAACCCGTCCTGCATCCTGGCGGGCGTCTACATGGTCTGGCACTTCCTGCTTGACCACATCGCCGGCTCCTTGGGCGCCGTGCTGGTGTTCAACGCGTACCTGTTCGCCAACTACTTCGTCGAAGTGGCTCCGCAGAAGTTCGAGATGCCTGGCTGGCAGATTGCGCTGGCCATCCACTGCTTCGCGTGGATCATGCAGGTACTTTCCGGTTGCAATGGGTGCATTTCGCTGCTATTGCGTGGATGTCTTACTTGTTTCTGCCTTGATGCGCGTGTAGTTCATTGGCCACGGAGTGTTCGAACGCCGCAAACCCGCGCTGTTCGACAGTTTGGACCAGGCACTCGTGACCGCGCCCATGTTCGTGCTGCTGGAGGCGCTTTTCCCGCTGGGCTACCGTCCGGAGCTGTACAAGCGCGTCACTGCGCAGGCCAAGGCCAACATCAAGGCGTTCCGCGCCACCGGCAAGACGCTCTAAGCTGTTGGCTGCCCTGCGGTGATGACACCACTTCTCCATTGCATTATGGTGGTGGCAACATTTGCTTATATATTCTTATGTTTTGGGAGATAGTGCGAGATTTCTCAGCGTGTTAACGGTCACATATAACGAAGAGGACGCTCGCTTCGCCCGACTCGCTTTGGTCGATTCTTAGAGCGTCTTGGTCGCGCGGAAGTTCTTGACGTTGATCTTCACCTGCTTCATCACGCGCTGATACAGATCCGGACGATAGCCCAGCGGGAAGAGGACCTCCAGCAGCACGAACATGGGCGCCGTGATCAGCGCCTGGTCCAAGCTGTCGAACAGCGCCGGCTTGCGGCGCTCGAACACTCCGTGGCCGATGAACTGCAGCACCCAAGCGGTCGCGTGGATGGCCAGGGCGACGTGCATAGTGGACATGTTCAGAGTCGTCGAGGCCGAGGCGGCGAAGTAGTTGGCGAAGAGGTAGCAGCCCGAGATGATGGCCGCGCCCAACGTACCGGCCCAGATGTCCAGCGCCATGTACCAGAGCATGTAGATGCCAGCCACGACGGCCGAGTAGTTGAGCACCACGTACTGGCCGAAGGGGAGCGTCTCCAGGGACTCCGGAGTGTCGACGATCGGCTGCGTGTGCGCCAGGATCATGAGGCCCGAGACGAAGATGGGCCAGATGCAGGCCAGGTGGATGTACTGGTTGACCTTGTTGTCGTGGTAGGACAGGTAGAAGGTCACCTGCTTCTCCAGATCGAAGCGGTCCGCGATGAAGCCCATGGCTGCTGGAGCTCGCTGAGTATCAGAGATTGAGAGGCGATTGATGCAGAACGCGGCAAATTCTCAAGTGAACAGTTTGTTAAACGCCGACTGCGCTTGCACTTGCACTTGATGGAGGGAATTGCATTGCGTTGCTCCTCCGCCAGTTTAAGCCAATGGACGCGGCTTCGGAAAAGCGTTGAGAAAGGTTGTGGGTGGTTTTACCCAATGAGGGAGTTTAGAGGAGATATAGGGATTTGATTGGTAAAAACAAACTGTTTCACGCAAACACCACGACGCAATCGAAAATTCATGTTGAAGAAACGAAAATAAATTACTTCCCCGCGTCCGACCGAAATCCGGCAAAATGAACTTCAAACCAGTTTGAATTGAGGTATGGAGGACACACTGCGTGGACTCCTCCAGTAGCGCCACGCGAAGAGCCTGCGGATGGTGTGTGAATCTGAGCCTGGGAGGTCAGGGTCGAGCAACAACAAGGCTGGCTTCATTGATCTTCTGTGTCGTTATCGACGAAATTTGCACTCGCGCCGTTACGAATGTGGATCCAGCAACTCCATGGGAATTCATACCGGTGTGGTTGCACCTTTACCGGTTTTCGGTGGGTTCGAAATGACAGAACCCAAAGATAAGGATAACGAGCAGTTTAGTGCAGTACCCTTCAGAGTGGTCGTAATCCGAGAACCGAGCCAATCGTGCGGCCGCGATTTTTCCTCGCAACCATGGTGATCCAGTTCGAAGATGGTGAGGCTCCACGTCTCTGAGCACCTGGGTCCACGCCTGCATGTGTCACTGTGCTTGAGCCGACTTGATTGCATATTTCGAGGTGATCGCTAATAGAGACCGAGACGCTTCGTCGGCAGATTGGGGCGATCATGGCAGCAACTCCAGCTGGGGCTGCTCGGTTGCGGAGGAGGGGTCTGGGGCTTGCGCTGGTGCTGCTCGCGTTGATTCCGGAGATCGTAAGCGCCGATTGCGCCGCCGGGTCCTCCACCTTGACCACCGAAGGCTGCTCGGCCTGCGATTCCTATGCGTTGTGTCTGGGCTTCTCGTCCGCTGACGCCTGCTCAGGCTCGGACTGCGAGACGGACGGAGACTGCACCTATCAGTGCATGAGTGTCGACGCAGACACGTCGACGCTGATTGTCCTCGTGGTTTTTGGAGGCTACAAGAGCTCGGAGGAGGTTGCGGCCATCGAAGCAGGCACCTACACCAGCGCAGACCTGACTGGGAGCAGCTACCCAGACCTGACGAGCGAGTGGCCGTCTGTGAACAACGACCGAGTGGCCGCCATCGACACGATCGACCTGTCGTCTGCCGTCACCAGTTTGTACGTGGCGTGCTTAATGAGGTTCACTGATGATCTGCATGCTAGGCGCCCAACTTACGTTGCCTGTGGACTTGCATGGTCGATGCTAGCATGATTTCGGGGGGAAACAGTACTCTGGAATACCCCAAGGGCAAAGTGGCCAGCGTAACCTTCGCCTCGGACCTCATTTCCTCCGAGACCTCGGTGACCCAGGTGGTGCTTCACAATCTGGATCTACAGCAGCAGGTGGATTCGCTGTCCGACATACTGCCGTCATCTGTTGAGGTGTTGAACATCGGCAACTCGCTTGTGTCAAGCTTCCCCACAGCTGTGGGCGGACTGGCCTCGCTTCAAGAGCTGTACGTGATTACACTGCATCTGTCACTACGGGCTACTCGACCTATATATTCGCATTATGCAAAGACCGGTAGCTCACGTTCGTCCGGTATGCGCAGGTACATGGATCTCAACTACGTCACAGCAGTGGCCTCCTCCGACGTCATTGATACCCTCACCATTCTGTAAGTGGCAGGCACAGGAGCTTGATGACTTCACGAGAACACACGCCAACCCGCTAACCCCACTTCTGAACCATGTTTCTGTATGCAGGAGTATGCAGCAGAACAACGTTGAAAGTTTCGCCGGCGTGTTCACGAACTTGGAGTACCTGTACGTCTGCTCACTGACTGTATCGAGACCAGTCATGGTATGCCCATAAGGCGGATTCTTATCTGTTGATGATGCGCTTGTTACCGGAATGCAGGTACCTTAACGACAATAATTTGACCCAAATCCCGGCCGCTATCTACAGTCACTCGAAGCTCATCGGGTTGTAAGTATCCTCGTGCCTCACCATGTACACTCAACTCCATTCTTCTGCAAAGGTTGCTGGTCATCTGATCTCTCTGTGTGTTGGACTGACGCTTTAGAAACCTGACGGGGAATTCGTTCGAGAGTCTCGCCTTCACCCAGGACGAGGTGGACTTCCTGACCAACCTCTCGGTATTAGGCCTCACCGCTTCCGACTTCGTGGTTGATTTGGACTGCGACGTGTCGGAACAGGTCGCAGTACACGATGTGACGGTGTGTCTGAGCGACGAATCCACTGCTGGAACGGCTAGCGATGGGACCTCCTCTTCGTCGCCTGACTCGGCCAGCGTGGACAGCTCCGGGTCATCCGCCACATCATCTTCATCTTCCTCGTCAAATGTGAGCGTGATTGTGGGAATTGTATGCGGAATTTTCGTCGTTATCGTCATCGCAGTCGTCTGGGTCATCTACCGTCGACGGCAGAAGAAGAGCCAACAGCAGAACAAAGTGAGCGATACCGAAGAGCATTCCGGTGACCATTTCCCCTCGTTGGGTGACGATCGGCGGCACAGACGAGGCTACGGAGGCTTGATGACTTCCAGCGGAGTGGCCATGGGCATCCCAATGAGTGCCAGTGGGGTGCCTATGGGTATCCCGACCACCAACAGCGAGGCGCCAACGGGAATCGCAACGTCCACCGGCAGCGAGTCCACGGCAGATCCCACAACCATAAACAGTGGTGCAAGGACGCACGCAGGCGTCTTCCTGTCAATCTGGAATGATCCTGAGCTGCTATCGTTGCAAGTGCGAGCAGAAGACATCGAGGACCTCAAGCAGCTTGGCAGCGGCGCCTTCGCCATGGTTTGGCTCGTGCGCTACCGCAACTCCCAGCTTCTGGCTTCGAAGCGACTGCGACCGGAGAGACGATCCAAGAAACACACGTCCACCTTCGTGGAAGAAATCAAGTTGATCGCCAATTTCGACCATCCAAACCTCGTCAAGCTCATCGGTGCAGCCTGGACGATCGAGAGCGATCTGCAGGCACTACTGGAGTATATGAACGGAGGGGATTTGCGCCAGTACCTCTCGGATTCAAACACGCCTCGGGCCTGGAGTTCCATCAAGTTCGACATCGCGATTGGGATTATCGAAGCACTGGTGTACCTGCACTCGTTCGTGCCACCGCTAGTGCATCGAGATCTCAAGTCCAGGAACGTCCTGCTGTCTTCCGACTTGAAGGCGAAGCTGAGCGACTTCGGAACGTCACGGTTTCGATCGCTGGATAGCACTATGACAGCAGGCGTGGGCACGGGGCGGTGGCTGGCTCCGGAGGTGATCACGGGCGATTCGAACTACGGTCCGGCGGTCGATGTCTACAGCTTTGGCGTGCTACTTACGGAGCTGGATACGAATCAGATCCCGTACAGCAATGCGCACGGCCCCAACGGCAAGAAGCTCTCGGACATGACGATCCTACACCAGGTAGCAACGGGCAAACTGCGGCCGCAGACGAGAGCTACGTGCGAGCCGGCGCTGATGGCGTTAGTGAACCGCTGTCTGTTGGAGGACCCAGCCAAACGCCCGCCTGCGACCGTCATCGCGTACAAACTGCGTGTGATCCAGAAGGATATGGCTGCCTCGTTATGACCCCAGACTGCAGATACGTGGTGATGTTCATGGCCGTGTTTTGTTTGAAGTCGTGCAGTCAGTTGATCAATAAAGATCTTTGCTTGAAGTTTATGTCGGTTCGAGCTTCCGCTGGTCTAATTTACCGCATATTGAATAAAACGCTATGTTTTATTGATAACACGATATCTTTTAACTAAATCCAATAGCAAAGAGATGCCAACTGGTGAAAATAAAAGGAACAACGTGACACCGTCAATTAGCAAGCGGACCAATCAGAGCTCAGAGGAGCGAAGAGTGTGGGATCGAAAGTGCAGGCCGAGTTGGTTCATCCATCGCTTGTTCAGTTCGCCCTGATGGGTTCAACAGCCTCCAGTACTCTACGCGGTGGAATTTCCGAGCGAGCGTGTGCCATTCTCCATTTGGACGGTTCCCTGGCAACACAATGAGCCTTTCTCGCTCTCTGGGGGCGTTTGGGTTCGTGCTGGCGCTGCTCCCCAGCGTCGTCAGTGCCGCCTGCGCCGCTGGGTCCTCCACCCTGACGACCCAAGACTGCACGGCCTGCGATTCCTACGCCTTGTGTCTGGGGTACACGTCCTCCGCCGACTGCTCCGGCTCGGACTGCGTGACCGATGGAGACTGCACGTACGAGTGCATGAGTGTGGACGAGAGCTCCACGACGCTCATCGTGCTCGTGGTCTTTGGGGACTACGAGAGCTCGGAGGAAGCCGCGGCCCGAGCGGCAGGCAGCTACGACGACGCGGAGCTCAGCAGCAGCGGCTACGCGGACTATACCAGCACCTGGCCGTGGGTGGAGAACGACCAAGTGACCGCCATCGACACCATCGACCTGTCGTCCTCCGTCACGACATTGTACGTGCCATCTTTCAGTTAGGAGCCAGGTATATGTGCTCACTTCTGTGTATTCCTGTGACTTTGGTCAATTGTAGCATGATCTCAGGTGGAAACAGCTCGATGGAATACCCCAAGAGCAAAGTGGCGAACGTCTCCTTTGGCGCCGACCTCATCTCCTCAGCGACCACTGTCACACAAGTCGTGCTGCACAATCTGAACCTGGAGAATCAGGTGGATTCGCTGCCGACTCTGCTGCCGTCATCAGTGGAGGTGTTGAACATTGGCAACAGCCTGCTCACCTCCTTCCCTACAGTGCTGAGCAGCATGACCTCACTGCACGATCTGTACGTGCGGCTTCTGGACTTGCTTGCTGTGATACCAAGTGCTAACCTCTGTCTGTTGAACGTGTAGGTACATGGACATGAACTACGTCACCAGTGTCACTCCCGCCGACGTGATTGACGGCCTTACCTTGCTGTAAGCTGCAGTCTGAAGCAGAAACGTAGGGTGCTTGGTATGTGAGCTCTAACTGTGCTTTGGGGTTTAATGACTGGAAACGCAGGAGCATGCAGCAGAACGACCTCGAGAGTTTCACGGCCGTCTTCCCCAACTTGGAGTCTTTGTAAGGATCATCTCCAGCCTTGCTGTGACGGCTCGTGAACTGATTTTATTTGTCGTCGCTTGGATGATGCTGCTCGAAGGTCCCTGAACGACAACAGCCTGACAAAGATCCCGGCCGCTGTCTACAACCACTCGAAGCTCACGGAGCTGTACGCACCGCTTTCCTCTCTTGTGGTGTCTGCAATCGAAGACATGAGCAGTTACCTTACTTACTTATCATATGCCTCTCTCTCTCTCTCTCTCTCTCTCTCTCTTGTTGTGATAGCTATCTGACTGGCAATTCGTTCGCGAGCATGTCCTTCACGCAAGACGAGATCGACTTCCTGGACAATTTGACAGTGTTGGGGCTCGAGGCCTCAGACTTCAGCGTGGATTTGCACTGCGACGAATCGAAGAAGACCGTGGTGCACGACGTGACCGTGTGTCTCAGCAAGGTGTCCTACGCCGGAACGGGCTCGGACTCAACCACCTCTTCGTCGAGTGGGAACGAGGATCAAGCCACGTCCTCCTCCGAGACGTCGCGTTCGAGCGGCTCCGATTCCTCGACAACGACCACGTCGTCCGACTCATCGTCCTCAGTGAGTGTGGGGGTGAGTGTGGGGGTGATTGTGGGGATCGCTTGCGCCGTTGTCGTTGTGCTGGTGATCGGAGTCGGGTTGTTCATGTACTGCCGACGCCAGAAGAAGAACAAACGAGACAAACTGAGCGAGACGAACGAGTTTGTGGGGGCGTACCACCCATCTATTGTCAATGCGGGACAGATGAGACGGCAGACCTACGCGGATTTGACGCTGGCCAGCGAGGTCTCGATGGGGATTCCGACCACCACTGGTGGGGCTTCAATGGGCATCCCAGCAACGTGGCGTAGCAGTGGGGGGACGCAGTCTGGCGCCTTCCTGTCGCTTTGGAACGACCCCGACCTGCTGTCATTGCAGGTCCGAGCTGAAGATGTTGAAGATATGAAGCAGTTGGGCAGCGGTGCCTACGCCGTGGTTTGGCTCGTACGCTACCGCAACACACAGCTTCTCGCCTCCAAGCGACTGCGACCTGAGATCCGCTCCAAGAAACGCACGTCTGTCTTCGTGGAGGAGATCAAGCTGATCGCCAATTTTGACCACCCGAACCTCGTCAGCTTCATTGGTGCAGCCTGGACGATCGAGAGCGATCTGCAAATGCTACTGGAGTACATGGAAGGTGGCGATCTCCGCGAGTACCTCTCCAATCCCGAGGCGCCTCGAGCCTGGAGTCCAGCCAAGTTCGACATCGCGATTGGGATTATCGAAGCACTGGTGTACCTGCACTCGTTCGTGCCACCGCTAGTGCATCGAGATCTCAAGTCCAGGAACGTCCTGCTGTCTTCCGACTTGAAGGCGAAGCTGAGCGACTTCGGAACGTCACGGTTTCGATCGCTGGATAGCACTATGACAGCAGGCGTGGGCACGGGGCGGTGGCTGGCTCCGGAGGTGATCACGGGCGATTCGAACTACGGTCCGGCGGTCGATGTCTACAGCTTCGGCGTGCTGCTCACGGAGCTGGACACACACGAGATCCCGTACAGCAAGGAGAGCGGCTCGAACGGGCAGAAGCTCTCGGACATGGCCATTCTGCACCAAGTGGCGACCGCCAGACTGCGCCCGAAGGTGGGCGAGACCTGTGCGCCGGCCCTCCGTCAGCTCGTGAAGATGTGTCTGGTCCAGGAACCGGCCCTGCGGCCCACCGCGCCTGCCATCGCGTACGAGCTGCGGATGATGCGGAAGGACTTAGTGATCTTCGTATGATCTCTGGCGTCCGGAGTCAGGACGCAGACTAGACCAGTGCTATTGTTTGGGAGCCGTTAATATATGAACGGCGGATGGCATGCCTTGCCGAGCATGTTGCAGATGTCCTTCCTCTTTGGACGATTGTCGTGGGGGAGTGTTTATGAATATCTCGTCACAATGAAAACGTATCAAGGATATATTAGAAATACCCCATGTATTATATGAATAGATCGCGAATGGGACAGTTCACTCCGTCCAGCAGTCCAGTTGGCTGGACTGCTGGACAGCCGTCGAAGTTCAGAACTTGAAGGCGCAACGGTCCGTTGGTTGTCAACGGCAACCAGCATCTGCTCTGTCCACACTCATCCTCCTCGCCCCATCTGCTAGGTCCTCTTTCTCTGCCCGCATGTCGTGATTCCATCCATCCAAAGCTCCCTCCTGCCAGGTCGCCACTTGAGCTTTCGCAGAGAACCGACCGCCAGCACCACCAGAACGGTCAACACCACCGCCAGTATGAAGCTCGTGACGCAATACGCTGGCGACAAGCGCGACGTGGCGGTGGCGACGGCTGCCGTCGTGACTCTGGGGCTGTTCATCTCCATCCTGTCTCGTCAATCGAGTGGCAAGAAGGAGAAGCGCAAGATGGCGCACGTGCCGGCGTCCACGCTGCCGCTGCTGGGCAACATGCTGGACGTCGTGAACCAGCAGCCGCGCTTCCACGACTGGGTGAACGAGCAGTCCATGGCCTTCGACAACGAGCCGTGGCAGCTCCAGATCCCGGGCCGCACCGCCACCGTCGT
>MBAC02009247.1:0-13000 GCA_001712635.2 Nothophytophthora sp. Chile5
GGCGTCGCGCACTCGCACGCCGCCATTGAACCGGCTCAGCACCAGCGGAAACACCGCTGGCATCTGTTTGACCAGATCGGCGCTGGCGCCTATGGCGTCGTGCGCATCGGCATGCACGAAGAGTCAGGCGAGGTGGCGGCGGTGAAGATCGTGCCGATTGAAAACCCGACCGACCGCCGCGCGTTCCCGGCGTTGGAGCGCGAGATTTCGGCGCTGAAGCTGGTGAAGGCGCTGGGAGGCCACCGCAGCATCGTGGACCTGCGCGACGTGTACGTGGAAGGCCGCAAGGTGTGTCTCGTGACGGAGCTCGCGCGCGGCGGAGAGCTCTTCGACCAAATCGTGGCATACGGCTCGTTCTCGGAGTCGCGCGCTCGTGACGTGGCGCGAGAGATTGCTAGCGCACTCGGATTCTTGCACCGCCATGGACTTGTGCACAAGGACGTGAAGCCTGAGAACATCCTGATGAGCGACCGGGCCACGGACGTTGCCAACGAAAGCCATGGCGTCTACCGAAAAGGCCACCGCCACGAGAGCACGAGCCTCGTGAAGCTTGCGGATTTCGGCAGTGCCGGGCCGGCGGGCGTAGCCACCACCCAGGACGACATTGGCACATCGGCGTACCTCCCACCTGAGCTGCTGAACTCGGGACTGTGCACTAGCGCGTGTGATATGTGGGCTCTGGGCTGCGTGCTGTACATCATGTTGAGCGGCTCGCACCCGTTCGATCTGGACGGGTTGGCCTCCGACTCTCAGGTGGAGCAGCGCATCAAGACGGAGCCCATTACCTTCGCTTACAGCGCCTGGAACAACGTGTCACCGGATGCCAAGGACCTCATCTCCAAGCTGCTGGCGAAGGACCCGGCGCTGCGTCTCACTGCGGACCAGATGCTGCAGCACCCGTGGGTCAACGCTAGCGCTGAGGCCTCCGCCAACCCGCACGTGCCGTTGTCTCTGCTCGCGGGCCAATCTCTCCCCATGTGCCCGGCCTAGACTCCCCTGTACTATGGAAACTGCTAATTTAACGGGGAGCGTCACAGGGCGATGCCGCATGGGAAGTGAACCATGCAGCGTCCGACTGCGTGTATAAATGCTAAGCTGAAAGTGGTAGACGAAGAAGAGGCGACAGAAGGAGAGAGGACGACAAGAGTGTACGATAACGAATAGACCTCTCTTGAATCCAAAGGTAACGTGTATTTGAGGAGATGTATGGAGACAAACCAGGGCAAGAAGCAGATGGAGAAGCGCTGCATATAGCCCAACTATAACGTCCCATTGGAGGTTGCTCTCGCATTATTCAAATGACCACCCCGCACACATCGCGCCCGAGAGCGCTTCACGAGGTGGAGATACCAAATGCTAACGGAATACACGCACTCGATCAAAAAAGTTCACATCAGCATCCACAACATCTTGACGCCGATAAAATTGCCAAATGCCATTTTCACTTCACCACAACGAAGGAGTGGCACACTGTACCACATGACTCCTCCGCCACCAATTGCCACCGATACGCTCTCTCAAAATTTATACTCAAGTTTCAAACAGCACTTTCGGAATACGTTTTAAACACGCCACCAAGTTCTCAAATTCCGGTACGCTGCCTATCGATTTAGCCGGGTTTACGCGTTTGGTTGGCTGGGGCAGACGCTCCCCACAGCAGCGGGCCGGTCCCGACCTCATGTGGGGCATTTTGACATTTCCCGGTTGAAAAAGGCAAGCAAGCAGCATGGGTCGTGTTATTCGTGGCCAGCGTAAGGGCGCGGGCTCCATCTTCAAGTCGCACACGCACCTGCGTAAGGGCGCTGCTGCGTTCCGCGCGCTGGACTTCGTCGAGCGCTCGGGCTACATCAAGGGCGTTGTCAAGGAGATCGTGCACGACTCGGGCCGTGGCGCCCCCCTGGCCCGCGTCACCTACCGTGACCCGTACCGTTACAAGCTCAACCACGAGCTGCTGATCGCCGCCGAGGGCATGTACACGGGCATGTTCGTGTACAGCGGTGCCAAGGCCGCGCTCACGGTCGGCAACATCCTGCCGCTTTCGGCGCTGCCGGAAGGTACCATCGTGTGCAACGTGGAGGCCAAGGTGGGCGACCGCGGCTCGTTCGCGCGCGCCTCGGGCGACTACGCCGTCATCGTGACCCAAGACGAGGACAAGGGCAAGACCAAACTGCGTCTGCCTTCGGGCTCCAAGAAGACCGTCCCCGCGGCGTAAGTTGTTGCTTTCTTCGCTCGCTATCTAATGGTTCGAGGTTCGGAGGTGAGCAATCGTCTCTGGATCTCGAGGCACGGCGGCGCTCTTCTTAGAGCGTTCGCGCCGCGCAGCTACTGCGCTTTCAGTGCTTGTAGCTGCGCGTGTGTGTGCTATCCATCATTCTTTCCCGCCTTCGTGCGGTGAGTAAGTATCCCTTGATGGTCCATGCTCGGAGCTTGGTCGAAGAGCGTGGACACTTTTGAGGGAAACGTGCTACAAGGAATCACCCCGGATACCTCAGGAACGCAGCTACGCTTGGCTGATGTCACTTGTACTGACATCTGTGGTCTCTCTGTACTATCTTCCAGGTGCCGTGCCATGATTGGTGTGGTCGCTGGCGGCGGTCGTACCGACAAGCCGATCCTGAAGGCCGGCCGTGCCTTCCACAAGTACCGCGTGAAGCGTAACGAGTGGCCCAAGGTGCGTGGTGTGGCCATGAACCCCGTGGAGCACCCCCACGGTGGTGGTAACCACCAGCACATTGGTCACCCGTCGACCGTGCGTCGCGACGCCCCGTCTGGTAAGAAGGTCGGTCTCATTGCCGCCCGCCGCACGGGTCGCCTGCGCGGTATCAAGAAGGTGGAGAAGGACAACTAGGTTGCCACTTCGTAGCTCACAACGCGGCCGAAAGGCTGCGACACGGGAATGCCAAACCAATAATGGGAAAATATCACGTTTTCTACCAAAACCCACACCTTAGTAGCCGTGCATTAGCCCTTGGGCACGTCGTCGTTCAGTGCTTTCGCGTCGTTCGCGTTCGCGCCGCAGCTCCTGTAGCAGTCTGTCCTTCTTGCTCGTCTTGTGCTTCTTGCCCTTGTGTTTCTTCGATCTTTTAGGTGGCTCTTCGTCAGCAGGAGCGTCACGACGGCGACGATGGCCCTTGCTTTCTGGAGACGAAGACGACCGAGCATACTGCGCAGAGTATCTCCTTCGGTCGCCCCCACCCGCTCCTCTGTCGTTGCTGCTCCTCCTCGCATTCCCATCCAAGGACGAAGAACTGCGTCCACCAGGGAACAGCGACCGCCGCTCTTCTCCAGCTGGTCGCATGTGCTGCAGAGGATCCGCGGCTTGGAGCTCTCTAGGAAGCAAAAAAAGCAATGCGGATAAGCACAACTACCCATTATAATGTAAGTAATCGCGAGGCTTGTTCGTACCGCTTGCGTTTCCGCTCCATTCTTGCCGAAAGCGTCGCGTTGTCCGATTCCGTCGCGTCCCCTGGCTTGGCATACCAGGGGAGGTGACTGTGTCTTCCGAGCGTTTCTTCACCGCCGTTCACAGCCTTCTTCCTTTGCTTATGAGCCACAGGATGGGAAGACGCCGAGGAAGCACCTGCCGTCGCTAATGTGAGCGCCTGCGCCTCCTCCTCCGCCTGGAACAGGCGTACGTACTCGCTCTTCTCTTCCAATTGCTGATTTTCAGGAGCGTTGGCTGTTAGAAGCTGCTGCGCGCGCCGCTCCTGCTCGTGCCGCCGCTGCTCCGCATCCAGCGCCTGCTGCTGCTCCTCATGCTCGCGCTCGTCGCGGAGCACGCGCTCAATGTTGTCGCGGCGCCACACATGCCACTTCTTGTGCCCGAGAATGCGCAGGCCGCCGCCACCCATGCTCCTTCGTCGGTCGAAGTGTCCAAGTGTCAAGCAGAACGGGGCTGCCTACGGATTGGCCAATTTCAGAGATGAATAGAAATGCATCGCCTTGGATTGGCTGTAAATGGAAACATGAAGGTCTCTCGTCTCAGGCATCGCTTGCTCCGATATCCCCCACGAGCGAGCAGCTCAGTGAGCTAGACCCATTATGCTCGCGCATTTAAGTCAGGCGGACGAGGAAAGTCGCCAGCCAAACGCAGCAGCAGCAAGCAAGTCAAGCCCAGCGAAGTTTGCTGAGAGCAGCAGCGGGGTAGCAATCCTTCGAATCTGGGAGGGAGGAGAGGGCCAACGTGACCAACAGTTTAACTCGTTCAAATGCAGGTCCCCATCACAGTCGGACTTCAAGACGAGCGCGTACTCTCCAGGTAGAGTGAGTGCACTTGCCTTGACAGGAGGCTTCGCTGCGTAAATGACCGGCGATCGATGGATGGTTCTGCCTGAGCTTTGGACCACTTCGCGAGTCACGTCACGAATCGTGACTCACGATCGCCGCTTTGTGATTCACCATGATGGTGGCACCGACAGTGCCGTGTCTACCGGACACTGTCTGGCAATGGACAATGTGGAGCGTGCTCTTGAAACGCAACACAGCGAGCGATGTACACGTATCCCCATCTTGGCTTCAAGATGGAGGAGCCATCGAACCTTGCCATGGTGGAATCCACCCCGAAGCGATCACCAGCGGGAAAGTTAAATCCTGCACCCGGGCGCCAACACGGCAAGGCATTGAGGTGCTCTCCGTGGTGTGTTACACGTCCTCCAAGCAGCCACCAACACACTAGCGAAAGAGAAACGCATGTTGGTTGAAGGCCTCGCGACAAGTCATAAGGCAGCAGCAACCAGGACAGATCCGCTCCGATGGGAAGAGGGGCGAGGCTTCGATGTTGGCAGCATGACCCAAGGCTGCGCTTCCTCCTCATGACGGGGAAGAGGAAGCGCAGCTTTGGGTGTGCATGGAGCGTCATTCCCCCGAACTTCAAGTTGCAACAGCGAAGTAAGGTTTGGGGTGCAGTTCTTCACTTAGGTTCAAACAAATCATAGTCAAGGTGTAGATACCAGCCGCACCAGATCCAGCAGTAAACTCCATTTCGAAGTCAGGTTTTATAGTTCTAGGTGTATTGATCCCATCCACACAAGGTTTCGTGTCGTGATCTTCTTCTCACTTCGTGCTCACTTCCCAATTTGATCTCTCGAGTCAACGGAAGGAACATCGGAGCCCTTTGAAGACTTTGCGCCGCGCGATGACGAAGGCCAAGCAACTGGTGAAGGACGGGCAGCACATCGTGGCCGACATGGTGGAGGGGCTGGCGCTGGCGCAGCCGCATCTGGTGCTGGAGCCGACCCAGCGCGTGCTGCTGCACCGCGACTACGCGGCCATCCGCGAGCGGCAGGTGACGCTCATCTCGGGCGGCGGCAGCGGCCACGAGCCGGCGCACGCCGGCTACATCGGCGAGGGGATGCTCACGGCCGTGGTCTGCGGCGGGGTGTTCGCCTCGCCGTCCACGCAGCAGGTGCTGACGGCCATCCGCTTGGTCGCTGGACCGCACGGCTGCCTCGTGATCGTCAAGAACTACACGGGCGACCGCATTAACTTCGGGTTGGCGGTGGAACAAGCCAAGGCGGAGGGACTCCAGTGCGACATGGTGGTCGTGGGCGAAGACGTGGCTGTCGTGAACGCCAACGCCGGTCGTCGCGGTCTCAGTGGCGTCGTGTTCGTGCACAAGTTGGCGGGCGCGGGAGCTAAGGCCGGCAAGGATCTGGCCAGCTTGGTGGCGATGGTGAATGGACTCACGGAGAACAACAAGCTGGGCACGATGGGCGTGGCCATCAAGCCCTGCACGCTGCCTGGCCAAGAGGACAACTCCCGTGAGCTGGGAGACAACGAGATGGAGGTGGGACTGGGTATCCACGGCGAGCCCGGCATCGCGAAGTGCGAACTGCAAGACGTGCCTTCGCTGTGCACCATGTTGGTGGAGAAGATCGCCACGGACTCGACGTCAGTGGGTCTGGCGCTCGCTGGAGGCAGTAAGTGCGTGCTTATGGTCAACAATCTGGGCGCCACCACGACCATGGAGCTGTTCGTGGTGGCTAAGTACGCCGTCCAGGCGCTTAAAGCCAAGGGAGTCGAGCCGGAACGCGTGGTGGTGGGCTCCTTCATGACGGCATTGGACATGGCTGGCTTCTCGCTCACGCTATGGAACTCTAATGGCGAGGCCCCGATGCTGGCGCTGTTTGACGCCCCTACCACGGCCCCTGGATGGACGTATTCGCCCTACGACCTGTCGAAGTCGGCGATCTCCGGTCCATTCATCAAGGCTGAAGCACCTGCTCAAGCCACGAAGACGTTCGAGCGTCCAGCTGAGCTCTCGAACAGCGGACGACTGCTCGAGAAGTGCATCGCCGCGGTGTGCGAGACGCTGATCAAGAGCGAGCCGGAGCTCACGAACTGGGATTCCAAGGTGGGCGACGGCGACTGCGGCACGACCTTCAAGACTGCCGCCGAGGCCATCCTTGTCGATTTGAAGGCCCACTACCCGCTTAACGACCCCACGCTGACCTTGCGAGCGCTCGCGGACTCCGTGGCCCGCAGTGCTGGCGGCACCTCGGGCGTGCTGTACGTCATCTTCTTGACGGCGGGTTCGCTTCACCTTGAAAGCTGCAAGGAAGTTGACGCTTCCGCTTGGGCGGGCGCCTTCCGCGCCGGAATCTCCGCGATCCAGAAGTACGGAGGCGCCAAGGAGGGCTCCCGCACGATGGTGGATGCGCTGCTGCCTTCATTGCGTGCACTCGACGAACCGGCCGCGAAAACCGGCGCCGAAGTGGCCACGGCGGCCGCCAAGGCTGCCCAGGAAGGTGCCGAGGCCACGAAGCACATCTCGACCAAGCAGGCGTTTGGCCGCTCCGGATACGTTGGCGAGGAGTTCGGCACGGATATCCCGGACCCGGGTGCCAAGGCCGTGGCCTTCTGGATCCAGGCCATCGCAGACACCGTGAATGCCAATTGAAACGGGGACGTTGGTAAGCGGAGGTGATGCTGATGGAGACCGCCGAGGGAATGTGAGTAACTCGTGCCAGTGTGGTGGATGTTGGCAAGCAAAGGAACTACCTCATACGTTGTCGTCATGCGCTCAATGAATGCCTATTGTCCTTTTTGAAGCCATCCTGCTACCGATCCCGGAAAATGTAGCCATTTCTTAGCGTATCTTGCAGCTTGTCGAAATAGATTTCCGTAATTTATGTGCTGGTCAACACGGCGGACAGGAGATCTTGACCCTCATGGAGCTCATCTGATCTTTTTGCTGTGCGGCTTCGGCAAACAGCAAGGAGAACCAAGAGACTGGCTAACGAAGATGACAACATCTCAAAGATGGCGCCGGGTACAGCGGCAGCTCGGGAGCTCAGCTCCACTGATTCTGCTGATACTCGTGGCAACGAGCTCTTCGCTCATAGCGACCGAGTCTTGCTGTGCCGACTGCCTGGCTCAGACAGATCCAGTGGCCGTCGAGATCTCGTACGACCCGTTGGTCCATACCCAGTGCAGTGCTGCGGCAGGAATTTGCTGTTATGACTGCTCATTCCCACACGGAAGCCCCGAGTACCAAGGTGGTGTCACCTTCGACAGCAATGGCACAGCGCAGGCGTCAGCTGGCCAGCGACTCCGCTTCGCTGTGAACGACGTGACTCGCGTGACCTACGAGTTCCTACGCACCGACCAGCCCAAAACGAGCTTCGTAGGGAACGAGAGCAAGGAAGCCGGCTGCAGTGGAGATGCCGGTGTCTTCAGTATCTGCGTGGACGACCCAGGAACGATCGCCTTCCGTGGCTGGGGCGCCGACCCATGCACCCAAGTGACGATCGAGTATTCCATCAACGTACGCTCTTCCTGTAGCTCTTGGCTTGCCTCTACTGCGATTTTATGCTATTGACTGTCCATCTTGAGCTGTTCAGGTCGTAGAAGGCGCTGGCACGACCACCTGTGAAGCTGAGAACGATGGCGGCTCCCTCATCTCAGCGTCGTCTGTGGCATCGATGCCTGCTCAGCCAGTGGATGCGAAGGGTGGAGACGCCATGAACTCGGCGCTTTCGGGCGAAAGTGACTTTGAGAGCTGCAACCCAAGGCGCGGCACCGTGTTGTCGCACTCCAATGGCTCGAGGTACTGTGAATGTACCGGCGATTGGCGCAATCCGCCGACTTGCGACGAGTTCTCGTACCTCAAGGCAGTGCTCACGATTCTGGGCGCTCTGGCCACTGTGGTAAGGCAGGCACAGGAGCATATGAACGGCAAGTTGCCACGAACTGACCGAATTGAGTGCTGTTTCCCATGATGCAGCTCTCCATTCTGTTCTCAGTGCGTGCATTCATCAAGAGCCGCAAGGACAGCAAGGCCGAGACGACGAGGAAAGCTGGAGCAAGTGGCGATAATGACAAGGAAGGAGACAGCGACGGCGATGTCACACTGTCCGTCAACGTCATCCACATTGGCGGTAAACTGCGCTTGGGAACGCCTGGATCCCGAGGCAAATTGCCACTGGGCACACCTGGTTCCTCCCTCCCACAGCCGTCTTTGCCTACTGACGCGTCGGCGAACCCTCCAAAAGAGACGACGTTGTGATCGGCACCAGTGAATGACAGCACAGCTCTTCTGATAATATTAAAGCAGCAAGCAAAATGCATATGCGAAAAGATAAGCTCCAATAAAATGAGCAAAGACGCGTACAGCCCATCGAGCTTAGCAGCCTTCGCCGCCGGCGACCGTGAGGCACGAGGTGCGTTCGAAGGCCGAGAGGCAGACTGTGAGCAACGCCCAGAAGAGCAGGAAGCCCACGCACCCGACGGTGGCAAGCGCGATGGCCACGCCCTTCTTGCCGGCCAGACGCGAGAGTTTCATCGCCCGCGCGGCTTCAGCGCGCTCCGGGAGCAGCGGCAGCAACGCGAGATGCAGTAGACGGACGACAATCATCACGAGGAAGCAGTACATGACCTCCGATCGGGCGTGGCTCGAGTCGGCTTCGTACTCCGAGTCATACACGTCAAAGTGTGCGCCGATGGACTGCGACAGCGAGATGGCGAAAGGCACAGCGAGGTTGCCTGCTGTTACCAGCAGACTGAAGGACGTGCCTTCCAGTCCAGGCTCAGCCACGGCCACAGCTGCAAAGAGGGCGACGAAGTACGCGAATGCCTCGAATCCGGACGTGAGTTGCTCCACCAGTAGCGTGAGGACAGCGCTCCGCACCACGTTGAACACCGTGAAGAGCGCCACGAGCAGCACGAGCACAGCAGAGACCACCACGGAGCCGCCCACGATCAGGCGCCAGCCACGACGCTGCAAGATCAGCATCGTAGGGCCACGTCCAAGCAGTAGCGCGGCACCGGCGAACACGGCGGCATTCAAACTCGAGAAGATACTGGTAGTGAGAGTGTTGGCTGGCGCCCAGTACGCGTAGATGGCCTTGGCTGACGTCGCGTAGTACGTGAGACATAGTCGCGAAAGGAACATGTAGCCCATGAGCTGCACTATCGCGCGTTGATGCAGCAGTTTGTGAAGAGCGCGTCGGCATTCACGCGGCGTCAGAATGTGCACGAGGTACCCGGCCGGATTCTCGTCTTCTAGCAGTAGGAACCACGTGGCTAAGAGTGCTCCAGCCGAAACCAAGACAGCGATGACAGCCATGCCATTGACTGAAGCCGCCCAGCCGAAGCTGCCTCCATAAGCTTCGCTATTGCACATGAACCCCACGAAGAACGTCATCACAAATTGCGCGAGGTAGCGGGCTGCAAACAGCGTCGTGACGATTTGAACCGGACCTGAAGCATGAAGAAGCGGTTGAATTGCATCGTCTTCGCCTGTGTTTTGCTGGTGTTCGTTGGCTTGATGTAGCTGTGCGAACTCGACCATCATGCCGTCGCTCGCGACGTCTGCTAGGACGTAGCCGACGGTGGCCAAGGCGAAGAGCGCGACGTATTTGCTGCCGGCTTCAGAGGCGGCGCTGTTGGTCACGACTCCGTCCGTCACATACGCAGTCTCGGAAGGCAGCACGGCCAGGATCAGCGAGAAGAGCAGACACATTCCCCAGCCAATGAGCATGTAAGCTCGACGACGTGATCCTTTGATAGGCAGATCATCCGACAGCATCGCGAGGAAAACCTTGAGCAGCCACGGGATTGCCAGCCAACGCTCGGCTGAGTAAGCCAGGTAGTCGTCCATATTGAGATACACGTTCAGATACGGGTACAATAGGGCCTGGAAGAGCCCGTGGACAGCGCCCACGGCGGCGTAATTGACCAGCAAGCCCACGTTTTCTCGAGCGAAGAGGTTCAGTCCGGCCGTTGGATTCATAGCACGACCTGAGGGAAGCTGCTTGCCCACGACTATCAACGAGTCCGCGAAGTTCACGGAGCTGACGTCAGACGCGGAGCTGGGGCGGTACGGCAACACCGCAGCGTCATCTTTGCTTGCGTTGTCGCTGTGGGACGCCGACGTCGTCTCCAACATGGAGAAGTTCTGCCGCCGCTCCTGCGGGGAGATGACGTAGCCCTGCTCTCCATTCAGACGCTGAGCCTGCGGCGAGATCACGTAGCCATGCTCTCCGTTCGAAGCCATTGCGCTCCGAAGGGTGCTGATACAGCTGTGGCAAGACCGAAGGCGACCGAACAGGCCGACGCAGCTTTTACGCCTGTCAAAAGTTGCCGCGTCTGACTCGTTTTCTGAGACCTGTTATCAATGATACACCTGTATACTTTAATCAAATTACGCGGAGTCAGTCTCTCTCTCAAATAGAAGCCCCCTAGCATAATTGGAGATGGCTTCATTTTCGCCATGCGTTTGGCTTAGTAGATGGTCTTGTCGTAGCTGCAGGTCCGCAGGATGTTGCTGCCGATGTCTGCAGGTAGCGCGAAGACGCATTCATTGGTGGTGGACGCTGAAACGGCGCAGCTGTTGCCCACGTACGAGCTCGTATACTGACGGAGAGATCCCGTGGTGGCCGTGGACTGCGTACGCATCGTGACCTTGTAGTTGCCGTAGCTTGCCTTCCGTGCCATGCAGGTATACGGCGTGAAGTCGTTCACACTATCGGTGCTTTTCCCCGCCATAGCTCCACTCAGACTCAGCGGGTACCGGCCGACAGCGAGCACATACGTTCCAGCAGCCAATTGCTGGATCATATACGAGTCCTCGGCCGATAGTGAGCCGTCACTGCGACCGCGACTATAGTACACTGGGTTATCGTCGCCAGCATCGTCGTTGGTGGCGACCAGCGCTAGCGAACCGTCTGCGGCTTGCTTGAACAGGTAGATCTGCGGGTCGATGTAGGCCGAGTCGCAGTCGGCGTTCACGTCCGAGAAGGTGACGTTGTCTGCCGTCTCCATGGACAGCACGTCGATCTCCAGGATGGCGGTGGGTGCCGCGATCTGGAGCGTATACTTGTCGACCGAAATGTAGTCTGCCTTGCGGAAGATGGAGCCAGTCACGACTTCAGTCACGACCGGCAGAGCGGCATCGGCTGGATCGGCCAGATACCCAATGGCCGCTTGCAGTAGCAGTGTGATACCAGTTGCCGTGCAAGTGAAGCCACGCATGTTAGAGCAGAGGAGGTCGTTGAGTCTTGGCAGCTTGGGGGATCAGGAAGTGACGAGAGGGTCACTTGCAAGCACGAGAAGGCGCCAGCGAAAGAAACAAATGCGAAGGTGCGAGTCCAACAATAACCTGCTCATTTGCCCGTTGAGACCCAGCGGACAGCAAGCAAAACGGCCAGCAGATTGACACAGCCAGATCCTGAAGGTCAAGGCAACGGAATTGGGAGAGCAACCAGTCACACACTTAAAAGCAAATCAAACCATCAGCATGTGCATTCTCGTGTATACCTCTATCTTCGTTTAACGTTGCCCTCCAATCCCAGCACGATCGCAGCTCTTGGACACGACCAGATCAGAGCGAATCGCTGCTTAGTTGCCCAGTAGGTCGTAGTCGTCCAACTTGTCGTTGTACTTCATGATCGTGCGCTTGATCTTGGAGCTGTCGACCCACGTGACGAAGTCTTCCATGGGGCGAGTGACCAGGAACGCCGGGTCTGTGACGGCCGTGGGGCCCACGCGCACGTGTCCTTGCTCCACGAAGGTGGTGGCTTCCTTGATGTTCTCGGCCATCTTGACGCGCACCATAACCACGGGTAGCCGACGGCGACACAGCGCCGAGACGTTGACCTCCTCGGCCTTGAGCAGACTCTTCTTGGTCTGGATGAGCCCCATGTGGAAGAGCTTGTCCAGCAGCGCCGTCGTGGTCTTGATGCGGTACGGATCGTTGGCCGGCCGCTTCTTGAGCCGCGCCACCACCTTGGAGATGTGGCCCACCAAGCGGTTATACTTGTGGTACTGCTCGCGGTCCGGGATCTGGTAGCGCCGGATCACCTTGATCTCGCGCAGGTTGTTCTCCTTGCGCCAGTCCAGCAGATCCACCTTCTTCAGCAGCTTCTGCTCATGGTACTTGAGCTGCCGCACCATCTTCGCGTCGCCTTGTAACCTTTGATTCCCCGGTCGGAACGCTTTCCGATACGAAAATGCGAGCGGCTCTTGGTGTCGAGCCAATCGTTCAGTACCCCCCCCTCCCCCTCTGTCAGCAACCATTATTCGTGGACGTACTTAGTATGGGTTACGTCGTCAGTCGGTTGCTATATGAGGGGGTTGTAACCCTTGGGGTACGACGTACCTTCGTTGGCATAAGTTACCTTGCGTAACTTCAGAAGGGTACGTTTTTAGCTTGCACAGCCAGTACCCGTAACTTAACTGCTGGTTACGTTGAGGTTACATCGTACCCGGAGCTCGGAGAACCAACGGATTGCGGCGCCTCCTGTCCGCGGAGCTCCCTAACGGACAGATCTGCGAGCCATTTCCGCATTTGGGCCTCGGTTCGGAGCATCATGACGGCGGCGGAGATGGAGAAGAAGAGCAAGAAGAAGAAGCGCAAGACGTCCGTGGACATGACGGACGTGGGCGAGGGCCGCGACCTGATCGCGCCCGAGAGCCACACGCCCAAGCTGGACACGTCCAAGTGGCCGCTGCTGCTCAAGAACTACCACCAGCTCAACGTGCGCACGGGCCACTACACGCC
>MBAC02009248.1:0-13011 GCA_001712635.2 Nothophytophthora sp. Chile5
TCTACACGGCCAAGAACAAGACGGACAAGGCCATTACGGGCGTGGCCACGTACAACGTGTACCCGCCGTCGGCTGGCGTCTACTTCAACAAGATCCAGTGCTTCTGCTTCGAGGAGCAGCGACTAAAGCCCCACGAGGAGATCGACATGCCCGTGTTCTTCTTCATCGACCCGGAGATCTGCGACGACCCGTCCATGAACGGCGTGCACAACATCACGCTGTCCTACACGTTCTTCAAGACGGACGACGTCAACGAGGACGACGTGGACGACGAGGAGTAGCTACCGGTAGCCAACTAGCCAGGACGAATAAACAGAGAGCAAGTGGAGGCGAGGAATCCTTAGCAGAAGAACTAGCAGGAAGCCCCACGCAAATAACAACAAGCCCATTCGGATCGTAATTGGTAGACGATGGCATCCGCATGCGGCAATTGTGGAGTGATGGGGTAACGTCACCTTCCGTGGCACCAGCACCACATCTCTGTCCGGATCGATACGTCCCGTACCGAGATAAATTACCGAAGCTTCGCTGACTGGAAGTTCTCAACAACAACCCTGTATTTCGTGAAAACTAACGGGCTCGAAGAATTTGATTGGCTGGGCTTGCAATCCTCGCGCAAAGTATCGGCGAAATTTACCTAGCCACCAAAAATCAAAACTTTCGTAAACCCGATTTTCGCGCGAAACGCACGCCCAAAACGAGAGAAGAACTGATAATCGGGCGCTAAGGCTAAAGCGGAAGCAAGTGAGCAATATGGCGAGCAAGGAGGAGCACGACAACGACGAGATCCGCGAGCAGGACCGCTTCCTGCCGACGGCCAACATCTCGCGCATCATGAAGGTGTCGCTGCCGTCCACCGCCAAGATCGCCAAGGACGGCAAGGAGACGGTGCAGGAGTGCGTGAGCGAGTTCATCTCGTTCATCACGAGCGAGGCGAGCGACAAGTGCCAGCAGGAGAAGCGCAAGACCATCAACGGCGACGACATCATCTGGGCCATGAGCACGCTGGGCTTCGACAGCTACGTGGAGCCGCTCAAGCTCTATCTGCAGAAGTACCGCGAGTCCGTCAAGGTGGAGAAGAACGACAAGAAGGACAACGTCGGGTCCTTCGGCGCCTCGTCCTAGAGCGGCGATAGCGGCTGGTTGGCGTGCAGTAAACGCGCGTAAGGCGCACAAGAGAGAACGGGAGAAGGAGCGGCGGAGATGTAGCTATAGGAGCTAAGGCGGGCGCGGCGAGGCGGAGGAAGAGCGCGGGGCCGGCAGTAAATACACGAGAAAAGCAAACGAAAGGAGCGGCTCGCATGGTCGCACGCCATTCTACTAACTGCCTCCTTGCTTGTCACTTGCTGGTGTCTCGGAATTCTCGTAGAAGCTGCAGCATCTTGGTTCTCTTCTTCCCGCTCGCGGCTTGAAGGCAATCGACGACGGCGTCGCCGTACGCGTCTTTGATCCGCGCGTTCGCTCCGGCCACGAGGAGGATTTTGATACACGCGCAGGCTTCGCGCACGACCGCGACGTGTAGAGCCGTCCAGCCGTTCATCTGCAGCGCATTCACGACGGTGCAGCAAGTCCCGGGGGGTTCAGATGAGGGCTCGAAAGGCAAAAGCGACTCGGAGACTAGTGCGGACCTGGTCGACCGCGTTGACTTCGGCCCCTTTCTGGAGCAGAAGCGTCAGGATGTCGCCGTGGTTCTGCGAAGCCGCCCAGTGCAGGCCGCTCCAGCCATGCTGCGACCCAGCAACGCCACCCAAGCACATGAGAAGTGAGTAGCGCTACTCCGATAGATGAGCGGAGGCGGATGTACCTGGTCGGCGATGTTGACGTCCACGTCCTCGTCGAGCATGTCTCGAATCCGGTACTTGTCGGCGCGATACACGGCTCGCAGGAACTCCTTGCTCTCCTTGGAGTCACTCGGAGTCGTCCGCGGAGGTGGCTCCAGATTTCCGTCCTCGTCCGAGGCTTCATCCTCGACGGGCTCTGCGTGCTCTTTCGTTCGCCTTCCTTCGTTGGGACTGGGCTCCTCGTCCTCTTCGAAGCTGGAATACCCGTCGGCGTCCTCCTCCGTCTTGACGATGCTTTGGTTCGTCGTTTCGAGTTTCGTCGCTTCGAGTTTCGACGCTTTTACCGTCGTGACCTTCGCTCGCAGTGCTTGAGCGGCCTGCTGCTCCTCTTGCTGCACTTCCGCCGCCGCTTGCTTTAGCGCTTCTTCGCGCAGCTCTTGCCGCTCGGTTTTCACCTCCTTGGCCGTGGTGTCCAGTGCCTTCTGAACCTTCGACCGGTCTTCCTTGTCGATTTCCTGCGCGAGTTGTTGCAGAGTCGGTTTCTCACTTCTCGTGGCGTGATGACCTTCGCTCGGCTGCACTCCCTGCTTGGCCACGTCCATCAGCGTCGCTGGCTTCCTCCGAACGTCTACAGCAGGTGCAGCCGCGTCTTTCTTGGCCACGTCCAGCAGCGAGAGCTTCCCGGAGCTGCCGGCGGCCTCGCCGTTCATCGCCTTCGCGACATCGAGAAGCGACGTGGCTGCCATCGAACAGCGTCAGAGAGGGATCCAAGAATGCAGAGCAGGCTGAAGACGCAGCAAAGGAAAGCATACACGCGAGAACGATTCCTCGTCAACTACTTCCTAATCCAGTCATTTGAGTCGTTACGTACTCGATGAGATGCTGCGGTGAGTTATCTCTGCCAGCCTGGGCCTGGCGAGTCCGTTCGCGTGCGAAGGCGTTTCTTGGTTGGGCCTGGTGATGCGGAGTGACTCACACTTGATCGACTTCGTGCTGCCACTCTTGCTGCAGCTCTTGCGGCTGCTCCGGCACTTCCTGGGTTCGCGGTGGCGACAGGATCAGGTCGAGGTCTCTTGGTGATCCGAGTCTGACTGGGAGTATTGGAGCTAGAGGCGGAGGCCACCGACGTTGGTGTGTTGCTCCTGGAATTCACGCCGATGTTCTCCTTCTCCTTGAGCACCGCCTTCAGCTTCTCCAGTGAGCGACTCAGCTTGAACTTGTCGTCCGTCAGATGCCGCACCTGCTCCAGCAAACGGTTGTTCTCCTCCTTCACCTTCGCGTGGTGCTGGATCTTCTGGCGGCTGTTGTGGTGGCCAACGAGCTTTTCGTTCTCTTTCGACAAGGCATCCAACTTCTTCGACAAGGCTTGGGCTTCTCTCTGGAGTTTCACCTTCTCCCTCAGAAATTGGCGCTTCATCTGACCAGGCTCATCTTCAGAGACGCCCTTCACCTTGATTTTCTTCAGTTCGCTCTCGGCTTCAAGAACCGCTGCTTTTTGTTCGTCCAGCGCCTTTCGATCCGATTCGAGCTTGGCAGCAGCAGCTTCAACTTCACTGCGTCGACGACTGAGCTCCTCTTCTCGCGCTTTCAGCTCGGATGTTTCCTGGTCGAGATGCTTGAGCCTCAGGTTCTCTTCGAGAAGAGAGTTGTGCTTCGCGTCGAGCTCTGCCACCTGACTCTGCAGCTCTTCGATCTTCCGGTTGCTGTGCTCTGCAATCACGCCACCTGCAAGTTCGGTAGAACGCTGTAAGCGAGCCTCCAGTTTCACCGTTGACTCGTCGGCGACCTTGAGTTGGGCATCCTTTTCTTTGACGACTAAGCCGAGCTGTTCGACTTCTTGCATCAATTGCTTGCTGAGCTCGACTTGACGCGTCGCCGTGTCTTCGCTCTCGTCAAGTTTCTGCTGAAGTGAGTGCGTGTCCGTCAGGAATGTTTCCTCGGCCTTCGCGAAAACAGATTCCTTTTCGGCGATAAACTGCTCGAACGCCTGCACGCGGCCGTGAGTGGCCTCCAGCTCGGCGGTATACTCGCGGGCTTTTTGCTCCCAGACCGCCTCGTTCTTGCGCATTTGCTCTTGCAACGTGTGAATGACGCCGTCTTTGTCCGAGACGGCGACCAGCTTCTGTTCGAGAACCGACTGCTGCATCGCCGCAGTGCTCTGCTCATCCCTCACTGTACCCTCGAGATCGTGAACACTAGATCGCAGCTCGGCAATCGTTTCCTTCAACTGGTCTTGAGTCGCAATTGAGTCAGCAATCGTCGTTTCAAGTGCGCGAATCCTCTCTTCACGGTCTGCAGCAGTATCATTCAGATCCTGCAGGCACTCTTCTTGTTTCGCCATCGAAACCTTGAGTTCTTCGCTGTTGCGCTCATGTGCCAAGGTCGCCTCTGCCATTTCACCTTGGAGAGCCTTGAGAGACGCAGATTTGTCGGCAAGTTCTTCCGCTTGTCTGGCGATGTCTTGCTCCAGTGTGGCAGCCCGCTTCGTCACAGCAGCGCTCGCTCCAACCTCACGCACAATCTCTTCCAGTTGTTGAGCGTTATTTGCCTCCAATTTGCAGTTGTGGCCAAGAAGCTTGTCGACGACAGTCTGCTTTTCCTGGACAAGGATTTCCGCGCTGGTGGCCTCCTTCCGTAGCGCTTCAACCGACTCGTCAGCTAACTGCTGTACAGCCGTCAATTTGGCATCATGTGCCTTCTCCAACTCGTCGACTGTGCGCGCATGTGTGCTGACTGCTTGGTGAGCTGCTTCTTGTGCCAAGGCGAGGTCGTTGCGAAGCTTAGCAACCTCTTCAGTCTGGGACGTGACTCGCTGCTGCAGTTCTTGGGCTTCGTCCGTAAAGATCCGTATGATGCCTTCACAACGACCAAGTTCAGCTCGCAGGTCTTCGCATTGCAGCGACAAGGCGCTTTTATGCTCCTGAAGCTCGCTCACACTTGTGGACAGTTGCTCAGTACGCTCGGATAGCGTGGTCATCTCGTTTGCCATCGCGTCTTTTTCTTGCTGGTGCTTGCTCAAGTCACTCTGCAGACGATCAGCTTCTTGTAGAGCAAACGCACATTCCAATTCCACTTGACGCTTCTCATCGGATAGCTTGGTGATGGCGGATCGAGCGTCAGACAATTTCTGTTGAGCGGCCTCCAACGCGTGATTGGCTTGCTGCTTGTGGTTCTCAAATTCACGCTGGAGCGCGACGAGTGCCGTCTGCTGTTCTTCCACCAACTGCTGGTGCAGGCGAGCAGTCTCTTCTGCCTTCGATTTGTGATGGTCAAGCTCGTCGTGCAGATGCTGAAGCTGCTCATTCTTCCCACGCATCTGCTCTTCAAAATCCTCGGAAAGCTTGTGCGTTTCTTCTTCTGCGTGTCGATTTAACATCTCGATCGACATTGCGTGGGTGTTCGCATTGCTGACGGCGTCCTCCTGCAGTTGGACGATGGATTTGCTGGCCGCCTCGAGCTGTTGGACCAGGGCTGACTTTTCTTCGTCCAAGGCAACTTTCAAGTGCTTCAGTTTGTCAATAGCACCGTCTCGGTCGGTAATTTCAGCCGCCATCCTTGTAGTTTGAGCTTCAGCTGCCTTCAACAAACTCTGGGCTGCGCCAAGCTCGGCCATCGACGTCTGGTTGGCTTCTTCAAGATGGGATGCTGTCACCCTCAATTGAGCCATAGCCTCCTCGGCCTCTCGTCCTCGCAGCTCCCTTAGCTTCAACTCCTCAGTCGCCGTTGCAAAATGGCGTCGTAGCGACTGATGGGAGGTTTCCAGCTCTCGATTCAGCGTGTTCGCATCAGCCAATGTCGCTTCAAATTCCAGCCGGATCCCTTCGCGCGCCCGCTCCAGTTGCACCAGCAGATCGGCAGTTCTGTGTTTCTCTTGAACCAGCAGACCCTGAGTCAAAGCCTGCGTTTCCTCCAAGCGCAATAGAGCACTCGTTGATTCCGCGAGTTGTCTGTCCATATCATTTCGCTGGATCGTCCATGAAGCTTCGCGCTGCTTGATTTCGAGGAGCTCGAAGGATATTTCGCCTCCTTTCTCCTCCACGATCGCGCTGATGGCAGCAAGCGAGGCCATCTTCGCTTCGTACTCGTTCGCTTGCAGCTTCAGTGATTCTTCCAGCCGTGCAGAGAAATCTGCGGTTGCTACTTCTTGTGACGAGGGTCCAGCAACGCTCCCATCTTCCCCTGACGCAGTCTGAAGAAGACGATCTTGCAGCTCGTGTTTCTCGCGTATAACGAATGCCAACTGCTTTGTGAGAGCAAGAAGCATAAAGTTGAGATTCTCCACTTCACCATCAACCTGTTCCGTGCGATCCATTTCACTACCCGCCATTCCGTTGCGCTGAACCGCATCTTGACTCTGGACGAAGCGTTCTTCCATCTCATCGTACTTGATCCTCCATTCGATAGCGTCAGCGGAGGGCTCATACTCAACCATGTCAGAGTCCTCCATCAAAGGTGCGTTGGGTTCCCTTCGTCTCATCCGCAGCATCAACTTCACGCGCGTGATATTCCGCTTCAGCTCCGAGATGAGCTCCTGGAAATTGCTATCACGAATTTGAAGATACTCGCACGCGCGCTGGAGTCTGTCGTTTTTCTCCACAGTAGTCGCAAACGCCTCCTCCAGTTCGCGAAAGCGGCCACCGACAACAGGATCAAAAGGCAGTGCAAGTTGTTGCGCTGAGGGCTCGCCAGTATCTGCAGCAGCCTTGGATGGCGTCGCTCCTTGCAGCAAGAAATTCGAGTCCGGCAAATTGCGGGCGATTTCTTGGCGTGCCTGCTGCAGTTGTCGACGCAACCGCTGGATCTCTTCCTGCATGAACAACGCGTTTCCAGTCGAATCTTCGTTAATCACTGCATTGTTCTGGATCATCTTGGCTCGTTGTGCAAACTTGAGCGTGGACAGTGTTTCGAAGGCGGAATCTTCTGCTGGAGAAATCGTCGCGATCATAAAGGTCTTGGAGTTGCCACCCAACGAATCTTTCAGTAGGAAAGTCAGCTTCGAATCACGGTAGTGCACGTGTCGGTGTTTACCTGCTGACTGCTCCGACAGCCCCAAGATCACATTACCGAGGGCGGAAAGCGACTTGTTGATGCTGCCAGCTTCTTTCAGACGGTCACCGGCTGCTTCTGTGCTCCGCTGTCTCTCTGAACCGGCCAGATCCACCAGATTGAAGCGCGACGTGCGGATCTTTGTGCCTTCCGCAGAGACCTCCTTGGTCTGCAGCTGCAGGATGAACACGCTGTGCGACCGACTGCTCTCTCGGTTCATGGACGTCTGCCCCACTCTACGGTTCTGCGCACCAATCGTCATCAATTCCGCCGCTTTCTTCGCGTTGGTCACGACGCTCTCGATCAATCCTTCCACATGAACGCCCTTGCGGCCGTTTTCCCGCAGTTGGAGTCCCGCGGCGTCCTTCGTGCTGCCTCCATCCAGCAAATCGTACACGCGTTCGTTGTATATCTCCAGAAATGAACACGCGAATGTGTGTTGCACATTTGTGCCGCTGTCTTTCGCCACCACGTTGTTAAATAGGTAGTCAAAGACCCGAGGCACCAAGCCACGCAGTCCCAGCTCCTCGTTCGTGAGGCTGTGGCTCTCCGTGTCGATCACGTCGTCGGGTCCTTGCATCGTGAACGTCTTGCCTGATCCCGTCTGGCCATAGGCGAAGATTGTGCCGTTGTAGCCTTCCAGACACGCTTGAGTGATGGGGGCGCCCACCACTTCGAAGACGTCGGTCTGCGACGACTCCTCGCCGAACACGCGGTCGAACGTGAACGTCTTGGCCGCGCCGTGCTTGCTATGGAGGAAGACAGTCTGCTGCATCGGGTCCGACGTCGGAACGGTGATGCACTTCTTCACGAAGGACGCGGACGACGCCGACGCGTGACTGCGGGCGATGAAAGCGGCGGAACCTCCCAGCGCGGTGGTTTCCACGCCGCTCTCCCGCTCATTGGGCGGGCGTACACGACAGAACACCTTCACGTTTTCGTCTTCGGCCATTGTGCAAGATCAGAGAGGGCGTCGATGTGGCGAGCAATTCCCACGCGTCTCTTGCTTCGAGTTTCTCGTTTCTGCTTGTTGCCGCGCGCGCACTTGTCAAATTTCAATTCAAACACGGAGGACTTTGCGAAAAGAACGGCCCAAAAACACAGCGTATTTTTCGAGATTTTGGCATCAACGTCGCATGAGGTTGGATCCGTATTTAGCTGTCTTAAATATGGCACTCGATATAGCGCCCGAATGGACGGTAGCATTAGTCATCCTACCGTACCCGACCCTAGCATGTCCCAACCAAGATCGAGGGCCAGACCCAAGTTTTTGCACAACCGGATAAAGTTAGACGCTCATTGGACACAATAACCACTCCCTTAAATATGGGTCTGTCCGAGTTTTGGTGTGGATCAGCAATGACGACCACGGATCACGCACAGGAATGCTCGCCACACATACGATGCCACTCATCAACACAACATGCACCCTCACAACATGTTAATACTGAAGGAGGAACCAACTTTCATCCCTGGGGGAATGTGGATTTAAAACAAAAGCGAAAAGCTCAGCGATAGTGCCGGTCGGTGGCCTAGTGCTCCTCATTCTCACAGAGCTCCTTGTAGGCCGCTTCGTCCAGCAGATCGTCCAGCTCCGACGGGTCGTCCAGCTGCATCGTGGTGGTGGCAACACCCCCAGCGTCGTCAGGCACATGAATTACGTAACACACCGCAGCGGGGTTGGCCTCCAGATTAGACCGCTCTCAGGCACGTACCTCCATCTGGATGAACCACCCTTTCGTCATGGCTTCTTCGTTCACCAAGTGCGGGTTCTCGCCCAGGTCCTGCATGTCAAGAGCGCACACGTCAAATAACAAACCTTAAAGGAGTTCACAAAATAACACGAACAAGCAGACCTCGTTGACAGCCGTGATCGTGCCAGCAGCGGGGGTGTACACGTCGCTGGCAGCCTTCACGGACTCCACGGCGCCGAACGCGTCGCTAAAGATCCATCACACAAATGAGGAGGCATCGTCAATCTTCACCGCATTCCATGCGATCCAACGTCGAAGAAGTATATAGCATACACACCCCTTCTGGAACTTGTCGCCCACCGCCGGCAGGTCCACATACACGACGTCTCCCAGCGAGTTCTGGGCGAAGTCGGTGATTCCGATGGTGCCCACCTTGCCCTTCAGCGTCACGTACTCGTGCTGCATCGTGTACTTCGTCGAGAAGAAGGCGAGGCCCACGGGGCGCTGGGAGACCGCACGCCAAGCGGCGGGGGTAGCGAGCCCGGAAGCGCGGCCACGAAGAGCCTGGGAGAGAATCGACGCCGAGCGAACTGCCATCACCATGGTGCTTGTCTTCCAAATGCGGAGTGTTCAACCCGAGCGGCCCACACCACATCGATCCAAACGACTTCGAGGTTTTATTCTTCACGCCAGGTTCTGATGGGATACTTTACCAAAACCCTCCAGCGCAGCTTTTGCTATAGCGACATGTCCACCTTGTATAGTTTACCGAGTGTCATTTGAAGCTCTGGACAGCTCCCGATCAAGAGATTTTTCCAAAACGTGCGAGGTTTTAATCCTGCTGGATGAGTGGTGCACTCAGCAAGCAGGGCAGCGATATAGAAAGGCAGGGCAGCGAGCAGCTCCATCATCGGCAGTTGGTGGTGAGGCAGCACGACGAAGATGACGCTGCTGCGCTTCGGTCTGCGTCCTCTTGGTGGCGTTAGTCGCCGAGCTCTCCGGCAGTCGCTGTGGGCACCAGCGTGCGCCTCTTCTGGCCTGGATGGCGCTCCAATCTGGAAGCGCTGGCTCGCGACGGAGGCCGCTGCAGCTGAGCCAGGTAAGCTAGTGAAGCGCAAAGTCGCGATTGTGAGCGGCTACATGGGCACGGGCTACCACGGCGTACAGATGAACGACGACGTCCAGACCATCGAAGACGAGCTGCGCAACGCCATCTTCAAGGCCGGCGCCATGCGCGAGTCCAATTTCGAGGACCTGGGCAAGATCGACTGGTCGCGAAGCAGCCGGACCGACAAGGGCGTCCATGCCGGGTGCATTGTGGTGCGTGGCCTTCTTGTTCGATGTGGAGGCGTTGCATGAGATCTTATGTCTCACTGTGGGTGTGGACCATGCCATGTTTTTCATAGTTTTCCGGGAAACTGCTGATCGACGAGGAAAACGCGGTGGATCCGGCTACCGGACGCGTGAAAGGCCTTGCGGAAGCACTGAACGCGTCGCTGCCGCCCACAATTCGCGTGTTTTCGTGCACGAGGGTGAACAAGCGCTTCGCCGCGCGCAAGAACTGCGTGCTTCGTGCATATGAGTACTTCATGCCGCTTTCGTTCTTGAAAGACAGCGTCATTCGATCAGAGGAGGGGGGTGCGGAGTCATTCGACACGGACGCAGCGGTCGCCGAGTTTTGCCGAGCGCTTCGACGCTACGAAGGCGTCCACGATTTCCACAATTTCACCAAATCGCGGTCCCATTTCTACAAAGCACATGCCATGAGGTTGCAGTGGAAGGCTCAGAACGGAAAGAATGCGGTCGAGGCCAATGGTGACGAGCTCAGTGACGAAGCGAAGCAGCAAGATGTGGCAAGTGATGGAGAGATGGTCGAAAGCGACGAAGCTGACGAGGGAGAGGAGTCGACGATGAATAATGACGACATTGCGGAAGCGAGCCAATACGAGGACGAAGAGGAAACGACGCGGAAGCTGTTGCCTCGCCACCGCCGATCCATCTACTCGTGCACGGGGAGTCTCATCCCGTATTTCGGTGGAGAGCCGTACCTTCGGGTGCATATTGTTGGCCAAGCCTTCTTGCTCAATCAGATTCGGTGCATGGTTGGGGGGGCCTTAGCTGTGGCCACCAACGGCATGTCCCGCACGGCTTTTGATGCTGCTCTATGTAAGTTTTTGCTGGCAGGTTGTGCTGCTTCATGGCTATGTTTATCTAACGATGTCCATTATGATGTGATGGTGCAGCTACCAACCGGATCGTGCGCGTTCCGATTGCTCCGGCGGAGGGCCTCGTCCTTCTCAGCAGCTCCTTTGGCGGGAAACTCCACACGGTTTCCCTCTACAAGGACCCGAACACGGTTCTTGCAGAGGAGCGAAAGGACCTAGTGCACCGCGTGCTCTTGAACCACCGAGAAGACCAGGAGATGAGGAAGTTCCGTGAGGAGGTCATTTACAACGAGGTGGCCAACAGCTGGAAGATGGAGGAGAAGATCGAGGGCTGGCGCACGTACCTCGAGCGTTCGTATGAGGCGAATGAGGCTCTTGACGAAAACGAACTCGCCGACCTGCTGGACGAGATGGACCGAGCCAAGCAAGAGCGCCAGAGCAAACGCCACTCTTTCGTGCAACAGAACCGCGTCGAAATTGCTGAGGGAGGCCGTCAGGGTGCATTGTTACCGAAGCAGTTCACCACCAAGCTCTGCGTTCGCTTTGCCGTGGCGCCAGGGATTTTCACCTCCGACTTACGCCGTGCGGTCTCGAAGGTTCGTCATGTTCATGGACAATTGCACTAGCGCCTGCCACGATGCTGACGCTGATGTTACGTGTCTTTTGGATTGATGTAGCACCTGAAATTCGGCAGAATCCCCATGGATGCGGACGAAGAGCAGATTATCTCGTACATTGAGCACTATGGCCCAGAGGCGTTGGCGGAGGAAGGCCGCAAGCTTCGTCTCAGTATCGGACGTAATGGCCGCAAATGAGCTCAAGATCGGCGTATTGGTTTCAGCGAGAATAGAGCATAGAGTTCGCTGTTGATTGTGGTTATGTGTCTCTCTGCACCAGTCTTTGCTGCGCCGAGTTGAAGCGTGGCACTGCCGGCGTCGGCAGCTACTTGTTGGTGAGTGCAACCAAGACACCCGACGTGACTTTGGTGCGCCGAATCAAGCCGCAGCCTTCCATGTCTGCGAGGTGGAACTCCATTTGGAAATGCGAGTGCTTCAACTTGGCCTTCTGGAGCTGCTGCTCATGCATCTCCTTGTATTTCGTACGCTTGAGCGTGCTCAGAATCATCGCCCGAGTCTTCTTGACAGATGAGACGAGTTTGCCGATCCCAGGAATCGAGAGGTAGAAAGCCTCGTCATCCAATCGAGTGGTCGGCAACAGAAAACCAAGTCGTTGGACCCACCTAATGGATGAGAGGCGCATCAAGTTAGTCCGAACACGAGAGTAAACCTACGAGCCAAAGGCATGGAACGTACACCACCATGTCTCGGCTCGCTTGCTCGCTGACTGTTGTATTCCCGCCCGTACTCATTGTCGATAGCAGCACTTCCAACGGAACCGTCGATAGTGATCTGAGGCGCGGGACGGCTCGACTGAACGCAGCCAGAGCCTTCAGTTTGGAGCGGATGGCGTCGTTTTCCGGGTGTTTGTCGAGGTGCTTCCGGAGAATACGCTGGTGTCTCTGCACCTCTGTCACATAATCTGCCGTGCGAAGCACTGCCGTGTCTTCTGTCCCTGAGGGGAGTTTAAACGTCACCAACTTGCCTTCGTTTCGTAGACGATTCACCTGAATATGCAGGCAAGAAAGAAGGGTGACACGTCAAGAATAAAGCGCCGAGCGAGCTCAACGTTCGCCAGAGGCTGCTACGCAGTGTGCACATTACATTCTGGTCCACAAACGTCCGATTCGGTAGGATCGTGTACCTTTTCCACAGAGAGCGGAGACGCGTTAATCCCATAAAGAACGAACGGGTAGGCAACTGGATAAATACTCACAGTTGGTGCCACAGCACCAGCGGAGGCAAGCCGGTCTCTGCAAAGCCATCCGCGTTGCGGTTCATCAGCAGTTGTATCGACGACAGGGTGTCGTCGATGAGGTCGATGGAGGCGTCAAACTCCGTGTCCTCCTCCGTCGAAGCGTCGACGCGCTTGCGCTTCTTGTTCCGTCGCAGCATCAGCTTGCGTTTGACGAAGAAAACTTCGGTATATTCAAGTACTTCCAGTCCAACACCAAAGCGCAAACATTCAAAACTGCAAGTAAAATATAAAACCGGTATAAAAACAGTTTCGAACAGTTTTTCGCTGCTTGTTTCAACCCAAATGCAGATTCCCCTGCGCTGAACGTGCAAGAGGAATGGTGTTATGGATGAATATCGTCACATCTCCGACCATACTTGATTTCACTATAGTTATTATCGACCAATAGAAACTAGCCTGCTGACGATACTGGGATTTCAGCCACTCATATCCTGGCATATGCCTTATTTT
>MBAC02009249.1:0-44786 GCA_001712635.2 Nothophytophthora sp. Chile5
GAGCAATACTGTCACTTTCGTAGACACGTCCATACCACTGCATGGCATTATCGAAAACGCAAAATCCACGAAAAACGCGCTGAAAAAAGCGGAAAGTATTGAGTTGAATGAATTTTGTACCCGTTTACACATGGGGTCCTCCGTCAAACAATATTGATTGGCGAAGTATCAATCGAACCATATCGAAATACGTAATATTGTTTATAAATTAATATCGATATGCTATTATAGCAACTAATATTGGCGAAGGAAAAGTTCGAGCAGCCCAAATACCCAGCCGGCTGAAGATATGGGCTTTATGAAATGTTTGCTTCAACAACACAAATACCCAGCCCAACCGAAAAGCAAATCTTTATCGTGCAAATCAAAATCTGGCAAAGCGTCGGCCGGTCAAGAAACAACATGGCGCCACCGCAGCGGCGGCTTCTGCTGCCGCTTCTGTCTCTGTGCTGGTCACTACTGCCGCTCACGACCGCTGCGGACTGGAGCCCTTTCCTGGCGCTTCGACCGCGCCATCTGGTGGCGTTCTATCCTTTGGACTCGGACTACCAGGACTACGCGCCGCTCGGTGCCGCCGGATACCAGCAGCACGGCGTCGCGCGCCGTTTGGCTGCTAGCGGTATCTCGCAAGAGAGCGGGGCGCGGCTAGAGCCCGGCAGTGGCCTCGACCTCCCGCTCAACATCCACCGCCGCGCGTTTCCGCGGCTGACGCTGGGCGCGTGGGTGCAGGTCGACCCGGCGACCGCAACCAGTAACGGGTAAACCATGCTTTGGAGATTGGATTCGGCTTTTGGTGCTTAACTGATGCCTTTGACGTTACATGTGGCATGCAGGTGTCTTCTTTCGCAAGATGGTTCAAATATTGGACGAGCGTTGTGTGTTAACTCTGGGAATTGGGTCGCGGGCCAGCACAACGCGTCGGATGGAGGAGCGGTGGCGGCTGGCAAGTGGTCTTTCGTCGCTGCGGCGTTTGACGGAGACTCGGCCAGTGTGTTTGTGGATGGTACGTGGACTGCTCGCGCCTCACCAGCGAGAAGCATTGCCAGCCACCTTGTGGTGGTGGGGGCGGCGGCCTCGCAGTCCCTCGGCGGCATCTCTGGGTTCATCAAAAGCTTGTTTGTCTTCGATGAGGCCCTCTCGGCGGCGGAGCTGCGATATCTCATGGCTGCGGAGATGAGAGCGCCGTTGCCTGTGGCGGTAGGCAGCTGGGGTTATGCATTCCAGCCGCCGAGCCCTGAGCATCAGGCCTACGTCGCCATTCCTACTGCGAAGCTCGCGAAGGAGGAGGCGGCCAGCGTTCTGATGTGGATCGCGTTAAATCTATCCTCGGATCCGCATGCAGGCGTGTGTTTGTGTCAGCTGGCGGCGCCCGAGGACTTGGGGGCGATATCTGTGTGGGCTTCATACGATGCGACCTACGGCGCTCACTTCGCCAGAGTGTTGAGCGTTAGGAACGCCAACGCCGACACCTCCGAATTCCTGTTTCCGACCGCGAGACTGCATATGTCGGCGCACTGGCAACGACTTGCTATCACGTGGGACCGCGATGGCCTCCGGATTTTTATCGACGATCAGCTGGCGGTACGTGTTGATGTGAAAATTTGGTGTTGTTTTACTAGCAGAGAAGGCTGACGTATGTCGCTGCTCTCGTCGTTCTTATTCTCGTACTCAAGGCTGAAGCGATGCTGGATCTATCGTGGCTGGCTGGCATTGATGAAATACGCCTGGGCGCTTGCTCTGTCCCAGATGCAGGAACTGCACAAGACACTCTCGTCGGATTCAATGGGCGGATTGACGAAGTTTCACTGTGGTCAGCAGGTTTGGACGCGCAAGCACTACTGGACTGCGGTCCAAAGTTGTCTGGAGCGGAGGAGGGATTGCTGGGATACTGGACCTTCGACTCGGCGGAGCAGACTCTCTTGGCCCCGACCAGCGCGGTCACTCGGAACACAATACTGGACGCCGAGATTCGAGTGCTTTCCTTTAACCCAACTCGGCCCATGGGGCCACTCTTCCTAGGACCTTCCGGGACAAGCATCTCGGATCAGATCCAAGTGAATAATGATGCCCAGGCCGAACGGATCAAACTAACAGCGTTTGCACCGCCAACATGCTCGTCCGTGCGTTTTTCGATCGTGAAACCACCCGATTTAGGAGCACTTTTCAAGGCAAGTGGGGACGGAGCTGAAACCCAAGACTCACGAATTGATGATGCAGACACGGAATTGAATAACCCGTACGTCTTCTTCATGGTATCAGCATCTCAACCTCACGCTGTGGTCCAGACATCATTCGTGTTTACAGCTCAATGTGATGAGACTGGAGGTAGTACGGTCAGTCGGAGCACTGCGCGGATGACGATTTACATCAATCCAGTTCAATTGCAGCCGTTCCTCTCTTTGGGTAGACGAATCGAACATACTGTGAGCGTGGCGCAAATTGTGGATCCGGATGAAAATGAGTACAATACGGCGACGTCTTTCTCGTTGGCAATTAGTGGCGGCGAGTCTCCATCGATCTCGTTGCCGACGTCAGCTGTTATCACTTCGGCAACGATCACTACGCGACAAGATAACGATGCGGCGGGGTCCGGAGGCCCCGTTATCGTAGAGGGAAGTGCCGACTCAAGCGAAATCAATGCCGTCCTAGCTGGAACTTCAACTGAAGTAAACGTGCAGAATCCTCTGGATGTCAACTTTCACTTAAGTATGGATCCCAGCCACAGCGCGGGCGCATCACCAGTGAACTACGACTACGGATTTCAGCATACATTCGTCTCTCTGCCGTTCATCTCCGACTTTTCCCCCAAAGTGATCTCGACAGATGGATCCACCATCGAGTTGCAAGGATCGAATTTTGGCGATGGTTTCATGTGCTTGATTGGAGGATCGACCACCGTCCAGGCCACATTGATCTCACGCACATTACTGAAATGTGTTATTCCCAGGCAAACGTTCGAGGGATCCGTCACACTGGCGGTGTATGCCGAAGCACTGCCATACGAGAAGAGCAACATGGTCAACCTAGCCGTTGTCCCTGCGTTTACGCTTTGGTCGTTGCAGCCCGAGAATCGACAAGTCCATCTGGCGTCTGAAGTGAATATCCAAGGGGCTCCCAGCTTCGATCCGCAGTTTGCGGTATGTCGAATCAATCGCCAGATTGAAGTCCTCCCACTCAAGGTCACAGCGGACTCCATTTCATGTCGGATCCCGCAAATCGATCCGAATGAACACGAGGGGACGTTTGAGCTGGAAATCTCACAGAATGCCGTGGATTTCGTCTCTGTTGGCGAATTCTGGCTTTGTCCCCGCCCGTGGATCTTCCGGCTTTCTCCAGCGCGTGTGTTTCGCTCAATGACATCCCAAGTGCTGGACATTTTCGGCATGAACTTCCTCAATTTGACCTCGTTAAGCTGTTCGGCTGGAGGCATAGAATCCCGCGCGGCCTTCATCTCCGCATCGAGGGTACAGTGCGTGGTGGAGCCACTTCAATACGACGAGCTTTCGTCACTCATTGAGGTCGACGTTTCTGTCAATGGTGCGGACTTTACGGAGCAGCCAGCGCACTTTAGTCTGGTGAAGCTGCCCTCAATCAGCAGCCTCACTCCAGACAATGGGCCGACTGCAGGTGGTACAATGGTTGGAATTGCTGGCGAAGGATTCTCGGATGATTCCAGATACTCGATTTACAGCGAAGAGTTCGTGACAGGAGTGGTGGAATACGTGAATTCGAGCTTTCTGGTGTGGCGGACTGCAGATGTTGACTTGGTTGGCGGTGTGAATATTGGGCTAACGATTGACGGAGTGCTGTATCCTGAAATGTCAAGTGCTCAATTCACTTTCACGCCCCTGCCACTACCCGTCTCCATATTCCCGCAGCTTGGACCCGTCGAGGCTGAAACAATGCTAACGATTTCTGGAAGCGGCTTCGGCAATTTCCTCGGCCTTCGGTGTGCATTCGCTCTGCTTAGCAACATGGAAGGCGGGACACCTGATCCGACAAGATGGCAAACAATGGCGACGTTTGTGAGTGCTTCAATAATTCAATGTCCAACGCCAAGGTTTGATCGGGCGGTATCGTATGCCGTTCTGGTTTCAAACAACGGCCAAGACTTTTCCTTGAGCTCCGAGGCTGTGCAGTTCGTCACTCACGAAGAGCTCCTCCTTGAAAAAGCGTCGGTACTATCAGGCCCAACCACGGGAGGATCGAAGGTTCTCATTACGGGGAAGAACTTCATCCAATCGACGGATGTAGCGTGCAAGTTTGGCGAAGCACGAGGCCGAGCGTCTTTCATCTCGAAAACAGTGATACAGTGTGTCGATCCGTCTTGGGATCCATTGGATACTGCAGAAGGAACGACAAAAGTGCCAATTCGGATCTCTTTGAACGGACTGTACTTCTCCGAGTCGAGTCTTCTTTTCCAGTACTACGCCCCACCTGAGATTGGTAGCATCTCGCCATCCTACGTGCCAGCTAACGCTTCCGTATCAATCGCATTATCCGGGAAGTACTTTGCTTCGTTCGGTGGAGTCGTTTGCCGAGTGGGAGCAACACTACAAGTCCCAGGAACAGTGATGGAAGGGGGTCGAGAAGTTCGCTGTGGACCTGTTCGCGGGGATCTCCACACGGGATTAGTGGATGTCGCTGTCTCTCTCAATGGTGGCCACGACTTCTCCCGTAGTCGAGTACGCTTACTGGTGCACCCGCCGGTGATAGTCACTGGCGTTGATACGCCTTACGTCTCGAAGGGCTCGAATTCCACAATTACGGTGACTGGGAGTGGATTTCTGAAGACCAGCAGTACGATTTGTGCCTTTGAAAGTGAATTCGTGGAGGGCTCCGTCGTTTCTCCAGACACCATGCTGTGTCAACTACCGGCGAACCTCGACGCTGGCCGTAGCTACGACCTGCGTGTAAGTTTGAACGGTGGCGTGCACTTTTCCAAGCAAGCCACTCACGTATTTGTGTACGACACACCCATTTTTCGGAACGTCACATCGATTTCACCGGTCAATTCAGCGGTAACAAGCATCCAAGTGATTGGAGCCGGCTTTGTGGTGAATGGGAGCACTGCGCTGAACGTCACGTGCATCTTTGGCGTCTCAGCTCCGGTAACTGGGCGAGTGGAGAACAGTTCAAGTCTCTTTTGTGTTGTCCCGGACGTCCGGTTCAGTGGGAGGGAGGTCCAAACGGTCTCGCTGAGCTTCCAGATTGGATCGTGTGACACCGTCAACACATCGCTGACGTACACTTACGTGCCGGCTGTCGCCTTCACTCGAGTTTTCCCATCAAGCCTTGTCGTTGGAACGACAAATACGCTTGTGCTCGAAGGCTACATCTTTTCAAGAACCTCAAGGTACTCCGTTCAGGTTGGAGACATCAAAACCAAGCAAACCAAATTGGTGGGGGACTCGACTCTGGTGTGCGAAGTGGATGTCCCAGCTGAGGCGACACCTGCGAACTCTGTTCCAGTGCTCGTATCAACGGATGGAGGAGCCTACGTCCATACCTACCTGACCGTCACCTTTGCAGAGAATTCACATGTGCCTACTAAAATGGCAGCAATTTCGCCAAATGCGACCCCTCGCGATCAAGAGACACCAGTGACAGTTTGTGGAGGAATGATGGAGACCATGGGGCGTGAGGACGAGTACGCCTGCATGTTTGAGATCAAGGAGCCGGCATTTATGGTGGAAATACCAGCCACGACAGTCTTTTCGAGCTGCATCCAGTGTTTAGCACCCCGGCAACAGTTTCCAGGCACGGCTACACTCACCATTATCCACGTGAGATCTCGCTCGAGGTTGGACACGTTCCGGTTCGAGTTCTATGCGCCTCCAGAGATTGAACGAGTGTCACCTGACCGTGTCCAAGCAGTTGGCGTGACACTGAGTGTGATTTACGTTTATGGCACGAACTTTCGAGGAGATTTGGCCTTCTCCTGTGTGTTTGACACGACCCCGACGGCCATAGCCACAGTGTATAACTCCACGGTGGCGTCGTGCTCACTCCCAAACATCCGATTGCTGCCTTCTGAGACTCAGGTCCACGTGACCAACAACCTGGACCATATTTCTGGCTCTTTTGCACTGCTTCAAATCGATCACTACGAAATGGAGATAAATGGCATCTCCCCAACGTTCCTTCAGCTTGGGAAACGCGCGAACATAACTGTTCGAGGCAGGCATTTTGAGCCAAATGCCACGTTTTGTCACTTCAGCTCGCAGAATGAGCCAATTCGTGCAGTGGTGATGGCGACAACACTGTTGTTATGCGAGTTCGACGGAACAACGGCAGAAGCCAGCAGTGTTAAGCTGTCTCTGAGCTTTAATGGGCTTCAAGCGAGCTCTTCAAGCGCAACCTTCGGTGTTTTTGGAGCCCCGACGATCACATCTACCTACCCCACAAGTGGCCCCATCGAGGGAAATATGCTGATCTACGTGACCGGCACCGGATTTGCCAATTATAAACTGCTGTATTGCCACTTTGATGACGAGTTTGCTGAAGTAGCAACACGGATCTCAGATACGATGCTCACGTGCCTCACTCCGCCAAGCAGGCGCGGAAAACTTTCTGAACTTCGAGTCTCGATTGAAACGAGTATATTCTCGATGCAGAGTGTCGAGTACTTGTACCAAGACGGTCCGCAACTGGTGGGTATATCCCCGTCTTATGGTCGCTTGGAAGGAGAGACGGACATTCTTCTTCGCGGCCGGAGGTTGAATGATCATATGTCCTGCACTTTCGGCGACTCCAGAGTGATCGATGTCACTGTTTTTAACTCGACGACTGCAAGTATCAAATCGCCGCCCAGTAGCTTCGGAGTTGGAGATGTAAACGTCCAGTGTAGACTTGACGGCGTGTTGCTCACATCTTCGGCAATTGCTTTCCAGTACGTTCTGACACCGAGCATCGATCGGGTCAGCCCTCAGATGGGCTTGGCTTCCTCAAGCACTACCGTCACCATTGATGGTAGTGGATTCACGGACGAGTACCCGCTTATTTGCCGCTTTGGTGCGACTGGGGTCAGCGTTGCAATGGTCAAGTCGAGCGCTCAAGTACGTTGCGTGGCCCCTCCACAGGCGGCGGGTCTCGTTGGCGTCACCTTAGCGTTGAGGGGAAGCCCGTTTGAAGCACCCACGACAGTCTTCGAGTACATAGGTTGGTGCTCGCTTCTGATTTTCTATTGACTTGGGTCCGTCGTGTCACTGACATGCTATTTCCTCATGCTCTTGTGGTAGGAGAGCCTGTTCTTCAGCAGCTTTTCCCGCCGCTTGGATCGGAAATTGGGTCCACCAGAGTGCTGGTCATTGGAGAAGGGTTTGCTTCAAATGCAAGACTGGAGTGTGTGTTTAGCCGCGACGGTGGCTCTCGACTGAAGAAAACAAGCGCGTTTTGGGTGAGCGAGAAGGCGGTCATTTGCTTCTCACCTCCTTTCAGCCCCGGAGTTGTCCGTCTGCAAATTGGACTGGGCGACAACCTTGCCAGCAGCTCCCTGACATTCAAGTACACCGGTGCGTAACTACCTCGATACATGTTCTAACGGATGCTGGCTCGTGCTAGACGGCTAACCAACGTGACTTACTGTATTTGTAGTTGAACCGCGGCTCTTTTCACTGTCCCCACAACGGAGTTCGGGGACTGGGAATATCTTAGTGACACTTGTTGGCACTGGGTTTGCTGCTTCCGATCTCTTTCGGTGCCAATTTGGCTCGGAAAGCGTCTTGCCAGTCCGATTTGAAGGCTCTTCACGCGTGACATGTGAATTCTCTCGGCGGGTGGCATCTGGAAAGCTTCTTGTTCGAGTCACGAACAACAATCAAGAGTTCACGTCCGACGTGGTCTACTTCATGCTGGATGAACCGATTTCAGTGGACTACTCCACCCCATCCTACGCGCTAGATGACGAGACCAATACGCCGATTACGCTCGTGGGCAAAAACTTCCACAACAAAGCCGAATTGATCTGTGAGCTTCGAGGGCCGGGTACCATCACCAGCGCGGCTCAAGCTATCTTTGTGAGTCCCACGATATGCGTCTGTTCCATTCCGACACCGGATCTTTACTATTGGTCCAACACGTCGAGCACTGCCGCGCTGCAAGTGAGAGAGCAGACTCAAGCAGCGGTACTATTCGAAGCTCCGTTTCAGTATCACCCACGACCCGTGGTGTTGTCGGTCTCACCGAAACTTGTCGCGGCATCGGGTGGCCCAACGCTGCTATTGCGAGGCGTCAACTTCGATCAAGCTATTGACTTGGTCTGCCAGTTCGAGTCATACTTTCCCTACGACCAGGTGCCACTCCAAGTGTTGAATTCCTCGCATGCTTCGTGCGTGGCTCCTCAACGTGCGCCAGGGCCAGTGGAATTGCGGATATGCTTGTCGGGCCAGAGCCAATGCAGCTATGATTCACTGATGGTCACGTACGTCCGATCCCCAGCTGTCCGCACACTGTCTTTGAGCTTCCGGCGAGATCAGAAAGCATTGGTGACCGTGAATGGCGATCATTTTTATGACACGTCGCTTTTGTGCTCGTTTGGAGGTGTGAAGTCGCCAGGCGTTTACGTGAACCAGTCGACTGTTGACTGTCTGGCTCTACGATCGCAGTATGAGACATGCACAACATTTTCGTTGTACTTTGATGGAATCGAAGCAGTTTCTTCGGAACATCTGATCTTCTGTGCGCGGTTGCTACCTCTGGTGAGCTCAATCCGCCCAGTCACTGGGCCTAACGCTGGCGGAACGCGGGTGCTGATCAGTGGAGGTCCATTCACAACGACCGGTGGCTACAAGTGCCAATTTGGGGATACTAAAGTCCAGGCGGAGTATCTTGCTCCTACCCAGCTCATTTGTGTCTCGCCGCCTAGTCGAAGAACGACCGTGTCATTTACGTTGCTGATGGGAGAAGCGGAGATGGATTCATCAGCATTGACATACACTTATCGTCCAGCACCCATCGTGACTGGGCTAAGCCCGCGTCGTGGCTCCGAGCTTGGACAGTATCAAACGGTTATCACGGGGTCGAATTTCGTTCGTGGTGCCGGTTTGAGATGTCGATTCGGTGTAGCAGATGTGGCGCCTGGCAGATGGATATCAGTCACCGCTGTCTCTTGCATCGTCCCGAAGCATTCCCCCGGATGGGTGGATGTCCACGTCACCAACAACCTGCAAGATTATTCTTCAGCGCCGCAACGATTTGAGTACGTTGTGAGTCCCGTCATCCTCTCGTTCAAGCCTGAACGCATAACTGCTCAAGATTCGATGGAATTGACGTTGAATGGCCGAGATTTCCGGAACTCAACGGACATTCGCTGCATCATTGGCAACGAACTGACTCAAGCGACGTACGTTTCGGATACTCAGCTGAAATGTGCGCCTGCTTTTGCGGTTGAGACCTCTGTCTGGGTCGGGATGATTGACCTTTCAGTGGCGATGAATGACGTCTTTGCGGAGAGCAGGCTCGACGTGGTTGACGATAGTTCGTGGTCGCTCTATCCACGGATGATTTCGGTTCGTGGCCAGACACCGGTTGAAATTCATCGCCTTTCGGATCCAGCGCAATGGGTGAAAGGCGAAATCTCCTGTCGTTTCTGCTCCGGCACGAATCACTCATGCTCGGGGCTTGTATCTGCTCGTTTCGAGCATGGCAATAAGCTCAGTTGGCTTCCTCCGAAGTGGCCGGGGCCAGGTTTAACCGGCGTGGCCGAAATCTTCCGAAGCAGCGATACATCGAGAACTACTCAACCGGTTGCAGTGCTTCCATTTCGATACTACAAGGAGGTCGTGCTCGAAAATCTGTCACCCTCCGTCGGGTCCGTTTCTGGGGGAACGATCGTGACTGTCTCTGGTTCGAAGTTTCAAGTTGGACAGGAGCTGAGTTGCGTTTTGAACGGCGTGACTTTCGTGAAGGCCTACTTTATCAGCGACACGATGCTCAGCTGCGTCATGCCTCCGTTTACTTCGGGATCCCGCGACGTTCGAGTTTACGTATCGTTGAACGGTCTCGAGATCAGTGAGGCCTTTATCGGCTTCGAGTATATCGAAGACCCGACTGTGCGCAGCATTTTTCCGACTGGAGGACCGATTTCACAGACGACAATGGTTCGAGTCGTGGGCTCGCACTTTGTCAGCACTCCGAAGAGCTTGTGCTGGCTGGGATCCAACCAAGTACCTGCCGTTATTATCAGCGCGACGGAAGCCATTTGCATCGTTCAACCGTCGAATTGGGCAGCAACTGGAAGCGTGACATTGAAAGTTTCGTCGAATGGCCAGGAAGTATCACCGGAAAGTGTCTTCTACGTGTTTTACACATCTCCTCCTCTTCTGATTGACATGGAACCGCGTACTGGCAGCGTCAAAGGAGGCACACGTCTAACCTTCAGTTGGAAGCCGACGAGTGCAAGTGGTTTCAACTACCTCGGCTCCAATGTGTCGTGTCAAATCGGCTCCTCGGTTGTCCAAGGCATTATGGAGGATGCAACAACCGTTCGGTGTGCATCACCGCCCACTGTGACCGACTCGAGCAGCCCTGTGACGACGCGTCTCTCACTCAATGGCCAAAATTACGTCGATGGACCAGCTTTCTGGTACTTGGAGGATACCAAGATTGCTTCAATTCAGCCCAATCGAAGCGGTGAAAATGCGCGGAGCTTCATTCATGTGACAGGTGCAGGATTTCCTCGTATTGCCACTCTATCGTGTCGGTTTGGAAGTTCAGATCCATCCGCAGTGACACCGGCCGAGTGGATATCCGACGTTTTGGTGATCTGTCGTGCGCCTGTCCATCGTCTGGGTACTGTTCCCTTCAGCTTTTCGGTGAACGACGTTGATGTCATCGATACACCGCTACTCTTCAGCTTCACAACTGCATCGATTGCCCACAGCGACTACTTTCCCGTGTCTGGACCGACAACAGGTGGGACGGTGCTGAGTATCCCAGTAACCGGTGAATTGCATCAATGTCAACGCTTGTACTGCGTCGTTGACACTTCAAAGATCGTGGCAGTGATGGATTACTCGAATTCCAGCATGAAATGCGCGGTGCCTCCTCAAGAAGAACCTTGCGATGTTTCCATTGCCCTTCAGTGCAACGACGAGATCGTTCTTCAATTCCCCCGATTGTTCCATTATTACGTGACCCCAGTTATCGTCGACGTTCAGCCTCGAGCGTTTTCGCTGGGATCCAGTGGATCAATTTCCGTACGGGGACGGAGCTTTTTGGAAAACAAGATGCATTGTCGGTTTGGTCAAGCGCTCGAAGCCTCGGCTGTGATTGTGAGTGGCTCCGAGATCCGGTGCTTGACCCCTCGGCTCACATCGCATTCAGCGTTTTCGTACATCCAGCTCGAGATATCTGCGAACGGGGTTGATTTCACGACAACTGGCACGAAACTCCAGCTTCTGCCGCCATTGGAAATACTCGACATGGACCCAAAGCATGCTGTCATTGGTCGAACTCTCGTGGTTTCGATCACCGTCCCCGCCCTGACGGGAACGGATTCGTTATCCTGCCGTCTCGGCGAGGCTTACGAGGTGGAGGCCTTGATGACGTCGCATACAACCCTGACGTGCGCACTCCCTCCGATGTTATCGCCAGGCACTAGGATGATATCCATCTCCAACAATGGAATTGAGTTTGTTGGAGGACCAAACGCTACGTTAGTGTACCACACGCCGCCATTTCTGCAAAGACTCAGTCACAACAGCGGATCAGTGTTTGGAGGCGAAACAGTGGTGATTTACGGCACAAATTTCGTGCCAACGGTGGCTATGGTTTGCGTGTTCGGCGGCGTGAATGTCGATGCCTCGTATCTGACCGAAAGCTCGATTTCTTGCACGGTCCCTCCGTGGCAGTGGCTGCGTGACCTCTCAGTTGGGTACCGAGACCTACCAGAGCGAACGGTGGCTTTGCAGATTGGCTGCTCGATGGGTTCGGACGATCTCTTGGTGTTAGACTCGCCCCAAAATGCTGATGGTTTCCACTGGACGTACCGGTTTCCAGCGAGAGAGGTCACACTGCATCCTACGGTCATTTTGGCAGATACGATGACGACTGTGGGTATTCAGGGGCTTGAGCATGACGTGAGTACTTCGATGGACCTTGTGCTAAGTAGCCAGACAGCCGAATTTCGTTTTCCTCTCCAGTCTGGGAGCGATTTCCGTGCAAAGCAACCGGAGGCAACAGTTTTCATGATTTCCCAAGGCAAATACTCCGTGGCGATCGAAGATTCGGGTGGATACCTGATAACAATGAGCGATATTTATCTCGAGGCCGTGAAACAAATCATTGTGAACAACGTGGTGCCAGCTGAAGGCCCCGTGCGAGGAGGGACCGCCGTTTTGGTCCATATTGAGCTGATATCCGCGCTGGACAGTGAGCTTGTTTGCATGTTTGGAGATGCCGTGGTGACAGCAGTGGCCGTGAATGATACCGCCGTTGCTTGTGACTCCCCTGAGGTAGACCACCCTGGTTCGGTGTCATTCAGCGTCGGGTTTCGCGATCAGCCACTGGATTCTACGAGTCCCGCTAGCTTCGTCTACTGCCCGAACGAAGCGATCATTTCGGTATCTCCAACCGCAATCGCTTCATCGTCCGAAGCTCAAGCCTTGATTCTTCTTGGCACCAATTTCTACGATAGTGGAGCGGTTCCACTGTGTCGGATTGGGTCAACCACTACCTCGGCATCAATCTTGTCTCCGGCGAAAGTCACGTGTGCCCCCGTCGTGCTCGCTCCAGGGGAGTATCCAGTGTCGGTCGCCTGTGATGGTGTCAATTTCGCCCCTTCTGCCCATTCTGTCAGGTACATTGGTGCTCTACGAATTCTATCAATGATTCCAGCCGCTGTCCCCGCCTCAGGAGGTGTGAGCATCGTCATGAAAGGTGCGGGCTTTGTGGAAGGGAGCTCCGTCGAATGCAACTTCGGTAGAGGACGATTCTTGGTGGTCGCAGATGTGATCTCATTCACGTCACTTCGCTGTTTATCCCCCACCGTGCATGGGAACGAGATCCTGACCCTCTCGCTTGTCTCCAACGAATCGACTAGCAATGAGTTACTGCTGGCTTTTGAGGCTCCACTCATAATCACTGCTGCTACGCCACACGTTGGCTTCAGTCGTGGAGGATTGGCCGTGATGATCGATGTTGAAAACACCCCACGCGACCGGAAGATGTGGTGTTTGTTTGGAGATATTCACGTTGAGGCCAGACGCGTGTCTTCCTCACAACTCGAGTGCAAAAGCCCACCACATCGTGCAGGACGGGTGCAACTTCGCGTTGAAGGAGACCAAGCAACATCCGTCGCTGGTTCTACACTGCCATTTGATTTTCTCCCAGACTTTACGGTGGAGGCGGTGATGCCAGTACGCGGAGTTGCAGCTGGAGGGACGCAGGTGATCTTCACTTTGTCTCAGATCTTGGATGGCGCTTTGAAGTCAATGATAATGTGCCAATTTGGGTCCGTTATGACAGAGGCGATGACATTCGTGGAAAATCAGGTGAGTTGTCTTTCACCTCCTGGAAGACACGGCGAAGAAGTGGCATTTGGGGTCACTTTAAATGGCGAGGAATTGGTTTCAAGCTCTACACGTTTCCAATACTACAGCTACCAAGAAATGGTTTCAATTGAACCTCGGGTAGGAACAGTGGAGGGGAAGGTGAAGCTGACAATTCGAGTGGAGAACCTTGAGGTCGCCCCCGAGATCGCGTACATGTGTGGATTTGAACCGGCGAATAGCTCGATCATCTTCTCCCAGGCCCAGTCAATCTCAAGTGAAGAAATGAACTGCGAGATGATGTCAGGGTCAACGACTCCCAATCGGATAGCAGTCTCGATTTGGCAGAATGGAGAACGCTACTCTTCGAACACCTTGAGTTTCGACTTCATCGCTTCCCCAACAATTGACACAGTATCACCCAACCTGATTCCTGAATCGGGTGGAGCCATGCTTCGGGTTGTTGGGAGGAATTTCAACCCGCAATACTCATTTACGTGTCATGTGGGCTTGGATGATGCATCTCCAGCTCTGATCGTCTCCAACAGCATCTTGGAATGCGTTTCGCCTCGCCTTTCACCGGGGAATTATTCGTTTGGAATCTCGTGGAATCAACAAGAATACTCATTTTCTCGAATGCCACTGAGCGCATATGCAACGGTATCTGTTCAATCGGTGGAGCCAAATCTCGGTTGTAGAGATACAATCACCGAAGTTCGAGTGCGGGGTACTGGCTTCTACCCTTCAGCCGACCTAGTCTGCCGTTTTGGGGAGATCTTAACCCCTGCAAGCTACGTGAGTCGACAGGAACTTCGGTGCATTGCCCCATTGCTGCCAACAATATCGGGCGGATCGCTGGATTACTCGAGTCGACCCTCCGTCAGTGTCGAGGTGAGTTTGGACGGATCCATCTTTGTCGGTGCAGCCTCCGCAGCCTTTGCCTACTATGAGGCTCCACGATTTGAGAACGTATACCCAGACTCTGGGAGCATCTCGGGTGGCACGCGAGTCTTCGTGACCGGCTCGTATGATCAAACACTCGACTATAGCTGCATCTTTGACCGGAAAACTGTATCGGCAGTGCCACTGAATGCTTCGACGTTGCTTTGCTCGGTGCCCTCTGTTGATTCTCCGCAACTGGTGAACGTGAGAATTGGGATTCGAGGTTACCCGGGTCCGGTCAATACTCCGTTCGTGTTTCGCTACTTTGATTCTCCGTCGGTGACGTCGGTGTCTCCCTCAAGTGTTAAGACCTCTGGAGGAGAAGAGATCGTACTCTCCGGTGAAAACTTCGTGCCTTCCAGCACCATGTGGTGCCAATTTGGTGACGCCCTTCAGGACAGCCCTGCCGTTTTCGTCTCCCGAACAGCTATATCATGCATCACGCCGGCTCACAAAGGTGGCTACGTGACAGTCGAAGTGACGTTGAACGGTGTTGACTATACCAACGACCAGCGCACGTTGTACTACTTCGACTTCATTGATGTGGTCGGCATTTCTCCGCAGACTGCTTCAGCATCGGGCGGCGCCGAGTTGCTCGTGGAATTAAACCCGGAATCGACCTATGCCAACGCCAAATTCGAGTGTTTGTTCTCTCAAAACAGCGGCACATTGACACGCCCGGCTTACATCGTAACCGCGACCGAATTGAAATGCTTCACACCCCGATGGACGCCGGGAAATATCGCGGTGGGAATATTGGTCGACGGGAAACGCAGCTTTATGTCGGAAGTTTCATTAGCGCTTGTCCCAACGCCGCTTATCAGCTCCATTAAGCCAGATCATGGCCCCTCTAGCGGTGGAACAGTGCTGACCGTGTTTGGGGATAATTTGGATACCGACTCGATCGCGTGCGTTTTTGAGAACACTCCAGTTCTCCCTATCATCGTTACGGAGGGCGGCATCACCTGCATCGTCCCACCCAAAGCGTCTGGAAGGACAAATGCCTCGAACGAAGATGTGAAAGTGGTGGTTCGCGTTGCAGTTGATGGCAGCGTTGATTCAAATGAAGTGGAGTATATCTACGATACTCCATTGGAGATCCATGACGTCACCATGACTCGTCTCCCAGAAAATGGTGGAGCTTCGTTGACAGTGGAAGGCTCCAATTTCCTCAATTCCACGGACCTGGTGTGCCAAATCGGTTCTCAATCTCCCCTTCTTCGAGCAAGGTATATTGATTCTACTCGAGTGACGTGCACCGTTCCAGAAGCTCCGCTTTCCCAAGTTACTATCGGTGTGAGTAACAACGGCCAGGATTTCGTGTTCAGTGAGCAGCCTCTCATGTATGACCGCAATGTCTACATCACTGCCATTACTCCCATCAAGGGTTCTCTAAACGGAGGTACTCCGGTTCAACTTTCGCTTATCAATGCGGACGTTCTTAATGGAGAAAAGGTGGCGATGTTCTGCTCCTTCGGAGGAAGCGAAACTCGCGCTCTTCTATTGCAAAACGACACCGCAACCTGTATTTCTCCTGGTGTAGTGGAACCTTCGACCGTTCCAGTGTCGTTTTTCTGGAGAACTTTGGATCAGGGCGATCTGCTTGCTGGGCAGCAGTTAGATGCTGTCGAATTTCACTATACTGTGGCACCTGAACTGATCCAAGTCTCGCCTTCTAGCGGAAATGCGGCCGAGGGCACGGTGGTGACTTTATCTGGATCAGGATTCACGGAAGGCATGATCGTGCGGTTCGATGTGGGTCGTGAGGCTGAATTTGTACCAGCTACCTTCGTTTCAGAGACGACTGTTATGGCTCAAGTGCCGCCCACACTGGCGGAAGGGGTGCTCAGCATCGCAGTTTCGGCGAATCAAGTCGACTACAGTGGCAGTCGGACCTTTTATTGTCGGCCTCGGAGCGTGTTATACTCAGTTTATCCCTCTCAAATCACCGTTGGCGCGGATTCAGGCAATACGACACTCGTCATCAGAGGGAGAGGCTTTTCCGAGACGGCAAAGGAGACGATGCGCTGTCGAATCGGTGATGAGGCACCCTCAAAAGCTGTTCAGTGGATTTCGTCCACCCAGATTCTGTGCCCGGCACCGACTCTGGAGGCGGGTCTGTACACTGTTCGCATGGCGCTGAATGGGATCAACTTCGTGGATGATGGTGTCAAAGTCTGGTACCGAGAGCAATTGGCGATCTACCGCATCGCTCCGGCATTCGGGTCAGTCCAAGGCAACACCCAAGTGCGGGTGTTTGGGTCAAACTTCCTAGCGGGCACGAATGAGACGGACATGGCGTGCTTCTTTAACAAGGAGAGCTCCCCTCTCCGTGTTTTAAACGCAAGCCACGCCGAATGTATCAGCCCAAGTGGGCTTCAACCTGGCGACGTTGCATTTTCCGTCGCACACCTTGGTCGAAACGGTCCTAGCGCAAGTAAGGCAGAGGGCCTGACCTTCCGCTATCACAAAGCGCCGATCATCACGAAGATCTCGCCGCCATTCATTGGAGCTACCGGCACGCCCTTTATCCACGTTGTGGGAGCGAACTTCATGGATTCGTCGCTGCTTTCTTGCCTAATTGGCGGAGTTCCAGTTCGCGCTGCGTTCGTTTCTACTACCGTCATCGACTGTGTGGTAGACGAAGTGCCAGACGGCACTTGGCAACCGGGCGACATGCTGACTGTTGATGCCGCCAACAACGCACAGGATTTCTCCAACAGTGAGATGCAAATCTTGGTGCAATCTCCAATCCGCCTGCATCAAGTGGTGCCATCAAAAGGAGCCATCCACCAATCGATCGCTGTGAAGATCAACGGCGAGAATTTCTCAGCGCTGCAGCAACAGCTGTACTGTCAAGCTGGGGAAACGCAGACTGTTCGAGCTACGAACCTTGGTGATGGATGGATCGAGTGCCTTCTGCCTGCATCCTCACGTCCTGTATCCAAACAGATTTCAGTGACGGCCGATGGCGTTCATTTCACGTCCGCATCACTGCTTTTCACGTACGAGGACGCTCCAGTCGTGCACAGTATCTACCCAGTGACTGGACCATTCGGCGGGGGAACCGTCATCGACATTCATGGGGAAGGGTTTGACCCGTCCGAGCTGCTGCACTGCCTCTTCGGGTCTTCCGTTGTCGTTGCTCAGATCCACACGTCACTGCTAGCAGAGTGCGTTTCGCCGCCTTCTGCCAGCGGCTCCGATCCGGTTGTGACCGTCTCGGTCGCCAAGTTTGAGACGCCGACGGCAGCGGATTTCCTAATGGCTCAAGAGTCTGAAGTCGCCTTCTTCTATATAGAACTGCCTGAAGTTGTGGCGATTTCCCCGTCAGTGGGTCTAGAAAGCGCGCAAACGCTGGTCCGTGTGGAAACAACAGGCACGCAGTTCTTCGAGGATGCGTGGTGCAGGTTTGATAATCTGACGGTTAAAGCTGAGCGGGGTTTGATCGGTGCGGAGATGAGTGACATGAGTGGAGTGCTGTACTGCCGCACCCCTGCTCTTCCAACAGGGCGTTTCTTCGTGGAGGTCTCCACCAATGAACGCGATTTCAGCGACTCTCGGGTGCCATTCACTGTTGAGAAACGCGCCTTTATCACGGCACTGACCCCCAAGTACGGTCCACCAGCAGGAGGCAACGTCGTCACGGTGACTGGAAGCGATTTCAGCGACGACGCTCAGCTGGAGTGCAGCTTTGACGGTGTACGGACGCCTGCCAGTTTCCGTTCGCCTCAACAAACGCAATGCCCAGCGCCTTTGCGCAAGGCAAGGAACGAAACCCATCGGGTTGCCATTAGGTCACGCGCCCCACAAAATGAGATTCAACTCGTGGCTGTTGACGTGGCAAACGAAGGCTCGGAAGTGCAGGTGGTGACCACCAAAGGCTGGGGAACGACCCCTGAGGTTCAAGAGCTGCGGTTGGTTCATCCCGCGGCTTCGACACAAGCGCAAGTCACTATCACGACGAGCTCCACGTACCAGCCAGAGGTCCAACGGCTCGAACTTCAGAACTCACCGCAGGTTCCTGAAGTACAGAGCATCACTACAACAGCTGGAAGCGTGATTTCCGGCACGTTTTCGCTGCGTGTCTTTGGCTTTTCTACGGGCTTGATCGCCTTTGACGCAGCCCCCGCAACGCTGCAACAGGCTTTGAAAGACGCTACTCTTGGGAGCCATGACTTCGCAGTAACACGCGTCGGGCCAGCCAGCACCGCGCTTTCAGATTATACGTGGTTTGTTACCTTCACCTCGGACGTCGGACGCCAGCCATTGCTCTCTTTGAACGTTAACAATCTACTCGGAAGCACAGCGACGGTTTCCGTTTCCAGAATCCGCTCTGGAACGGTCTACGAAGTGCAAACGCTGGGCTTGTTCGGTCAAGCACTTCCCAATGCTATCGGAGCTTTCGTTGTCAGCTATGAAGGCGAAGAGTCGAGCGTTGATATCCACGCAAACGCTGCAGTGATGACCACGGCACTAAATCAACTGGCAGCTCTCGAACAGGTCTCCGTCACGTACTCGAGTACGACATTGGGAGCGGACACGATCTACGAATGGGATGTGCAATTCGACACCAAAGTCCAGCCGATCTTCTTGCTCGAGATCCGCGTCGACCTTGTGGGAATCGAGGGCTACGCGGTAATCAAATCGAAGGGCACCGCTCCAGAGCCCAGTGGGTCCTTTTCGTTGACTTTGGGCACGGAGACCACCGCTCCATTGGCATGGGATGTTACCGCAGAGGACTTGAAGACGGCGCTTGAAGCCTTGAGCTCCGTTGTCGTGGCAATTGTGAATTTGGATGGAGGGATTTCCCAAGCGCGTCGCTGGGGAGTGACGTTCCCACCCATCAACGGCGATTTACCGCTGATGATCGCGAACTATGGCTCGCCAACCTTAAGTGGAGTGAATGGCGACCTTCGGAGCACGCTCTCGACTGGCCTGGACATCGTGGTCACGACGTTATCGGACGGAAACCCCCTTCAAGGGGCGTTCAAGATCACCAGCCAGGCCACTGGCCTGCTGACTTCGATTGCGGTGAGTGCCGATTGTCCAACCATGTTGAGTACAGTCGGGGGTCAGGCTTGCTCTCTCATTGGCGTTGGTCTATCTGGAGAACGGAAGTGGGTGGTGGATTTCGCAGCGGGTGCGTCACTTTCATACCCGATCGTCACATCGAACGCCGGGATGACTGGAGCTTCTCCGGATGTCACCGCAGTCACTACGGCTGTAGGAAACAAACCTGAGATTCAGCAGCTCTTGTTCAGTCTCAACAATGCACTGGAGATTCAGCGGATTTCTATCTCCGAGCGTGGCAACATGTGGGAAATCCAGTCGCTTTCGGTGCTCAGTAGCACCACAGTACGCGGCGTGTTTCAGATCGGCTTTGGCTCTAACGTGACCCCATCGCTTTCATCTCAAGCATCTGCTGACCAAGTTCTGCAAGCGGTCCAGAGTGTTTACAACAGCGGGGACGTGTCGGTGGCTAGATCTTCGATCATTCAGACCTCACTCAGTGGATATCGCTGGGACATTACCTTCTACACTGTTGGAGACATCCCTGCATTACGCATCCAGTCCAATTTGACGAATGGCGCTGGAACAGTCCCTGTGACCGTCACGGAAACGAGGAAAGGAGTCGTCTGCGAGATACAGAATGTGACGCTGTCCTCCTCTTCAAGAGAACTCGCTGGTTCTTTCAAACTAGCGTATCAGGGCAGTATGACGTCCAGTCTCCCCTTTGAAGCTGATGCTGTCGCATTGCAAGCCGCTCTGGAGCAATTGCCAACAATCGACGCGGTGAATGTGACGCTTATCTCTCCGAACACAGAAGGCGGAAGAACGTGGATGGTGGCCTTCCCATTCCAAGCGGGCGATTTGCCGCCGCTTCAAATCACAGGCATCCTCACAACGGTAGGTATCTCTCCGACGATCGGCGTGAGCGAAGTCCAAAAAGGTCGAATGCGTCCGCTCTCTGGTTCATTTACTATTGCGTACCAAGGTTCGCAAACGCAAGTGGCTGTGGGGTCCTCGGCCGCCCAGATTCAGTCCGCGCTGCTTACGCTGTCTCCATTGACATCCCAAACACTCCAAGTGGCACTGGCGCAGTCAGATTTCACTGGCGGATATGCTTGGGACATCACCTTTGCGTCCAGCGTCCCGACGGGTCTGATTACTGTGGATGCCACGCAGACTGCAGGGGAACAGCCCTATGGCTTCGTCCAGAGGCTTCAAACTGGCACGCAGCCAGCGGTTCAGCAGATTCAGACGCGAAGTCCAGCGGGCGGGACCATCTCAGGCACGTTCTTCCTGTCGTACGGAGATGACACCACGTCCGCCCTGGCCTCCAGTTGCTCCGCAGCAGCAATGGAAGCGGCTCTAAACCAACTACCGTCAATCGGAACCGTCAAAGTGAGCCAAACTGCGGGAACGCTGAGCTCAACGTACATCTGGTTGGTCACGTTCGCTGCACCAAAAGTGCAGGCGAATCCCTTGCTTCTGGTGCCTGGAGGCATCCAAACGACGCTGCTATCGACTAAATCGGACGCGAACATCACCGTGACGGAGAATGTCAAGGGCACACTAAGTGCAGTCACGGGGAATTTCTCGCTCCAATTAAATGGAGGGACCGTGGTCGCAGCTTCGGATGCCAGTGCGGACGAACTGACGAGTCTGGTGGCCAAACTGCCGGGGATTGGCAATGTTTCCGTTTCTCGCTCGGTTGTTGGGGCTGTGGCCTATGGTGTTTTCGCGTGGAATGTTACGTTCACCGACAGTGGCGACGTGCCAGCGCTAGTGGTGGACAGTTCCCAGCTCGTGACGACGGGGAAGATCACCGTCGCCGTTCAAACCCTGCAAAATGGAGTACTTGGTTGCTGTGTGGGTGGTTCCTTCCAGATTTCGCTTGGAAAGGTGGATCGGCAGCTACCGGGGACATTTGGCGTCGAGCAAAGCTGGCCCTTGGTGGCGACGTCCGTGGATTTAACCTCCATTCTGGCTCGCGGAGATCTGATTCGGCTGGGGGGAACCGTCTTTGCCGTCGACTATTTTCTCCCGTTTAACGGCTCGGTTTTGCCTCTCAACGCGTCGTATCCGAGAGCAAACAACGCGAACTTGGTGGCCTATAGCCAAGCAAAAACTGCTGCCTTTGCTGCGACGACTGTGTCCGAGCAAGCGCTCAGCAGCAGTCTATCTGAGCTGGTCCCTGACGTTGAACTTCGCGTGAAACAAGCGGAGAAAATGGCAAATGGCGGCTCAATATGGCAGATCACGTTTCTTACCGAGTCTAGATGGAGTCCGATGCACGTCTCTACTGTGTCCCCAAGCCCCAGTCTGCGTGTGAGCAGTGCTACAGTCAAGAAACGAGCAAATGGCGAGATCTGGATGATCTACGTCAATGGGAGTGCGCCGATCACGGGCGAATTTTCGCTTTCCATGGACGGAATCACGTGGCTCTCGATTTCTTGGGATGCCTCCGCCGCAGAGATGGAGGCGTTGCTAGAAAGCCCCGGGTTCTACGAGACGGTGAGTGTGGAGCGCAAGCGACTGGAACATACCCGTTATCCGTATGGAGATGGCTACGGCTGGATTGTCGAGTTCCTCTCGGATGCGGCGCAAGTGCGACCTCTGCATTTCAAGACGACAGGCATTTTGCCTTTGTATCGCAACGATGTGGCTGCAGGGTGGATTCAACTGCGTGCCAGTTCCTCCTCAACCCTAGGTGGATCGTTCCAACTGAGGCATAAAGGGATGAAAACCGCCGATTTGAGCTACAACGCGACTGCCAGCGACTTGGCGAGTGCTCTACAGACCTTCTCGGATCTCCCTCCGGTGACTGTCACCCGCTCCAGTCGGGATTGCAATGGAGGATACAGCTGGTCCATCACCTTCGCTCCAAACAGCATTTTCCATCGAAGCTACGAGCTGCTCGGGGTTTCAACAGCCAATCTCACTGGCACAAGTGCAACTGCTCGCGTCATTTCCCAAAAGCAAGGCTCGACGCTGGCCGGGTCCTTCCGATTAGGCCTGGACGACCGATTTACCTCGGACATCTCGGTTTCGGCTTCGGCGGAGCAAATCCAGTACGCGTTGAACTCCATTCTTGACGGAGGCGAAGTCCAAGTCAAGCCGGTATTGGGCACGGTCTTGTCTTGGACTGTGGAATTCGACTCCTTTCTAGGTTCAATCGAGCTGCTGAGCTTCGACGCACTCAAGGTCCGAGGGTCTAATGTGAGGTCGTCCGTCACGCGTTTTCAAGGCGGCATCCTTCCCGCAATCAACTTCGGAAGCGTAATACTCGCGTTCAACGGGAGTCAGACGGAGCAGATCCCTGCCAATTCGACTGGCGAAGGCGTTTTGAAGGCACTGATGGCCAGTACCTCTGCAATAGTGGGCGTTGTCGAGACGTCTATGACTGAGGAAGTGATCCAAGAGCGGCCGTACGTGACCCTGATGTGGGATGTCACTTTCGAGCTTTCGGCACATGCTCGCGATCATTCAACGCTGTGTGATCTTCCCCTCATACAAGCAGATGTGACCCACATGCTGGGTACCGAAGTGGAGGCCACGATGCAAAGACTCACCTCACCCTGTGTGACAGTGACTGTATACGTGAATGGTCAAAACACGGCCGAAGGAGAGCTCAAGTACGCCTATCTCGAGTTGCCCCGGGTGATGTCTGTGAGTCCTTCGCTCGGATCAGCAACTGGTGGAACAAATGTGACAATAACTGGCCACTACTTCATAGCTGGGCCGCAGCTCACTTGTTTGTTCGGGGACCAGGAGGCGCCGGCGACTTTAGTGACTGTCAAAAAAGCGTGGTGTCTCACTCCTCCTCAAGAGCATCCGGTGACCGTATACGTGAAACTCAAGGCGTTCAATGCGGATCAGCCAGGGGAAGAAGTGATCTCCGATTCCCAGGCGACATTCCAGTACTTCACGCCGCTCCAGTTCAATTCGATGGCTCCTGCTCACGGCCCGTGTACTGGAGGCACCGAGCTGAAGTTGAATGTCTCCGGGTTGATTGACTCCCCATCACTCTCCTGTGCATTCACGATCGATCTGCCAAGCCGCCCTCAGCCTTCTCGCGTTATTGCCCAAGCTCAGTACCTCAGCAGTGACTATCTGAGCTGTACTACGCCGTCGTTAGACGTCGCCCTGCCTCTCTCGACGCCAACATGGCCACAAGCCGCAACAGCCACGGCTCGAGTGGAGATCTCAAACAACGGGGTGGACTTCATCTCGACTGGGAAACCCTTCCAGTTCGCTCCGGTCATTCAACTGACGGCGTTGGCTCCAACTTCCGGTCCTCTCGCTGGTGGTACAACGGTGAGGATTCGCACGTCCAACCAAACGCGATTTAACGTCTCGCATTGTCAGTTCGGACAGTCCGTTCGGGTAGTAGCAACTCGAGTGGCTCTGGATGAAGTCACGTGTGAAACGCCGCCTCATACACCGAGACCCTCGATCCTGTCCGTGAAGATCAATTCCAGCGCGTTGACTCAAGAAGTGCAAGAGATTTCGACGCATGCGCCACCAGGAGTGATCGTCGGCGGGGCTTTCGTGGTACACTACGGAGCATTTTCGACACAACCGATTGCGTTTGACGCTCCAAGCTTGGGGGCCGCAGGGAACTCCGTTTTCGAGATGTTATCCAAGATCCCTGCCTTCACAGTCGACTCTGTGTCGCGAACTGGGCCAGATATGCTGCGATGCTACACCTGGACTATCACCTTCACGAGGAGTAGTGGGGAAGTGTCTCTGCTACGTGTGGATGACTTGCTTTTAACTGGCGATGGGAGTACAACTACCGTGAAATTGACCCAGCAAGGGCCTTCCAGCGCTGTTTTCAGCGAAACCCAACGCGTCCAGATCATCCAGAATGGATTGCAAGCTCCCGTGGTATCCATTCACATTCCATTAGCGAAAGTGGTCCGCGAGATTCAACGCATCTCCATCAGCTCATCGACGGCGATCTCCGGGACATTCCTCGTCTCGTACTTGAGCTTCCCCTCGCTCGCCTTGAACTGGAACATCGGCGCTTCAAGTATGGTGGAAGCGTTGAGTGTCCTCCCGGTCGTGGGAGCTCTGGAGGTTAACCGAACGCGAGCTTCAAACGCCTACGGCTACGTTTGGGACATCACTTTCCACACTCAGATTGGCCCTCGACCACTGTTGACGCTCACGACGAGCAGTTTAATATCAACGAGCACGGTCACTTCGAATGTGGCAAAAATGAGCGTCGGTACAACTCCTCTGAGTGGATCCTTTGCTTTGGGGCTGCAAGGAGGAGTGACGACAACCGCTATCCCCTATGGGATTTCCGCTGATGACTTAATGGTCGTCTTCTCAATGCAACTTCAGTTGTTCCCAACCGACATCACGAAGAACATCTCCGACTCGGAAATCTGGTGGGAAGCCACCTTCGCAGTCTTCGACACAACCGCTAGTGGCTTGTACGTCGCAAGCTCCACAATCGTTGGGAGCTCTGGGGTCCAAGTGGTCATTGATACGGACAAAGGCAAGCGGATGACGGGGACGTTTGCTCTTACGTTGGCTGGTCAGCGATCGGGGGCAATTGATATTTCTTCAACAGCTCAAGCCGTGGCATCGGCGATTGGGAGCATGGGAAGTGGCTATTCGGTGACCGTATCGACGGCTCAACTGGCCCAAGGGGTGAGTTTTGAGATCTCTTTCCCTGATGTGGCAGGTGATCAGGCCGAATTCGCCATCGATGCGGCTGGTTTACAAGGACCGAGCGTCGTGGCAACCGTCTCCACGGTGCAAAATGGCACATATGCGCCGTTGGGCGGCTCGTTTCGCTTGCATGCGGCTTCGAGGTCGACGAGTTCGATCGCTTTCTCATCAGCGAGTTCTACTTTACAAAGCGAACTGGAAACACTCTTATCGACCACAGTGCTGTCTGTGCTCACGTTGGCAATTCCCAATGGTCGAGGATGGCTCGTCACATTCGACGGAGTGGTCGAGCCATCACTGATGGAGGCTGTCGAGGGAGAATCGCTACTGACTGGGACTGACGCCGGCCTGTTCGTCGAAATGGAGGATATCGGTGAGGATACGGGTGTCTCCGTAGCGCTCAGCTCGAACGGCGTCGATTTCTCGACTTCTACGCTCATGTACACGTACTTGACTCCAGTTGAAGTGTCATGGGCAAGTCCGACGAGGGGGCCAATCACCGGCGGGACCCCTGTGACTGTATCGTTAGCCACTGTTTATCCCAGTGGCGTTGTTTTCTGCCAATTCGACCTTCAAGTTGTTACAGGCTCGATCACCTCGTCCGGAACTGAGATCGAGTGCGTTTCTCCGTGGTCGGAGACTGCGGGGACAGTGCGACTGGCGCTTGGCGTCAATTCCGTGGATTTCGACATTTATGCAACCGAGTTCGAGTATACAGCCGACTTCTCTCAATCTCTTCAGCTGACACCACTGAACGGCGTCACCACCGGAGGCACTCTACTCCACATTTCCGGCACCACCTTCGTGGAGGACGGCATTTATACCTGCATGATCGGTGATCAAGTGGTGAACGCGGCATACGCCAACCAGACGCATCTGGGCTGTCGAACCCCAGCCGCGGCTTCGTCCGGAAAAGTGGCGATCAAAATTTCGGACAATGGGATCGACTATTCGACCTTCAACTTGTCGTTCGTGTACGTGGAGTCTCTCTACGTCACCAGCATTTACCCGATGAGCGGTGATATCGAAGGTGGCCAGCTTGTCGACGTCACAGGCGGGGACTTTGCCGCTGGAGCTGAAGACGTGCTGTGTCGCTTTGGTGAGGCGGTGACAGAGGCGACAGTGCTCTCCGCTTCGACTGCTCAGTGCGTCGCCCCCAAATTGGAGCCAATTCGAGATGTTCAACGCGTTCGCTTAGCGAACTCGAGCTTCATTCCTGAAGTGCAGCGCATCGTCGTATCGTCGGATCCACTACTGCCAACCGTCCAGGAGCTTACCGTGTTTGGAGACACTCTTGTTTCTGAAACTCAAGAGCTTAGTGTGTATGGAGACGACATTCCGGAAGTCCAGTTGATCAAGGTCACCTCTCAGGCATACTCGGGTGAAGTGTTTATGCTCACTAGCACCATCCAAACGGCGGTAAACGAGGTACAGGCCATCGAAATGCGCGCCAGTTCGTTCATCGGCGGCTCCTTCCGCCTCGTTTTGGAGGGACAAGAAACGCCCATGCTGACTTCCTACGCCACGTCGGACGAAGTCAAGGCAGCTTTGGAAACTCTCGCCAATGTCGGCAGCGTCAGCGTCGCCAAAACGACGCTCGGTACCCTCGGCTCCTGTTCTTGGGCGGTAGAATTCCTGGATCGTGCGGGTGACGTGCCCATGTTGCAAATTCACAACGTCTCACTGGCCGATTCTGGCTCCCACGATCTCAGTCTGGAGGTCAGCGAGGTCGTGAAAGGCCAGGGGTCGCCTCTGACGGGCTCCTTCGTGCTGGTGATTGACGGAGAACGCGCAGGACGCCTGCTATACGATGCATCCGAAGCTGAGGTACTGAACGCTCTCCAAGCCACGGAGGCAGCAAGGGACGCCAATACCGTCACTCGAACAGGCCCGTTCTTGAACAATGGGTTCAAGTGGCAAGTGGCGTTTGCCGGTGATCCGAAACGTGTTCGAACCATCGCTGCCGACACCAGTGACCTCGGCAATGGAGCTGGTCAACTGGCAGTTTTGCTTGTATCGCCCGGGGCCAAGAGTGAGCAGCAGAGTCTCGCAACGTCACTATCCAGCGGAACCTTCACGTGCCGGTTGGGCTCCAGCGTTTCCGAAGCCATAGCCCATGACGCGTCAGCTTCGACGGTACTCGCAGCGTTCGAGAATGCTGCGTTTGGTCGAGTGGAGGTATCTGGAAGTCCAGGAGGACCCTGGCTGATCATATTCGTTGACTGGTCAGGTAACCTCCCTCTCTTGACCTGCGGGGCAACGCAAACAGTGACACAGGTAACAGCAGGCACAGGGACGAGCTTAGCAGGCGCGTTCCGTCTGGGGTACCAAGACCAGTGGACTTCAAGTGTGAGTTTCAACGCAACGGCAGCAGAAGTCGAAGCTTCTTTAAAAACCTTGGACAGCATTGACGAAGTCACTGTTTCTGCTGACTTGCCAACCGTGAATGGCGGTGGAGCTTGGTTGGTCACATTTCCTGGGTCGGATGGCGACGTTCCACTCATTAAGTTGGACGGCACTGGCTTGGAAGGCGAAGCGCCTGCAGTATTCGCGAGGGAAGTTCAACGGGGGAACCAAATCGTCGGATTGGTCGCTTTTTCCTGGGGGAACGAGTCCTCCTCTGTCTTTGCGGTTAATGCCAGCTCGGATGAAGTGCTTGATGCTTTGGCATCCATGAACGGACTGGATGATCGCATTCAGGTCGACGTGGCTCGATACTCACCGAGCTATGGCAGTGTCTTCATGGTGACATTCGACAAATCCTTGGGGAATGTCGGTCAACTTGGCATCGAAGACCAAGGACTCAGTGGCACTGGAGTCACCCTTCGCTCGACAACACTGCAGAACGGAGTGCAGTCGATCAGCGGCACCTTCGTCCTCTCATATGGCGGTGTCCGAACGCCTTCGTTGCAGTGGGACGTGTCGGCTGAGGAGCTGGCGATGACGATTCAGCTCCTGCACTCCATCCCTGTCGACTACGGGGTGGATGTGACTCGCGTAGGTCCGGACGCTTCCGGTGGCAGGACGTGGATCGTGACGTTCCCATTAGGCCTGCCAAATCCGGACCAGTTGCTTGTGCCATGGTACAGCGACACACTCACGGGTTCGAACGTGGGTATGCAGGTCCGGCTGCTCTCGGAAGAGACGATTCAGCTCGGAGGCACGTTGCAACTCCGATTTGGAGGCCAAAGTACTGCAGATTTGGTTGTGGCAACGGCCGATGAAGAGTTGATTCAACGTGAACTCGAGCGTCTGCCAACGCTGACGACGGTCAATGTGACGCGCAGCCAAACGGGCAATTCGGTGCAATGGGACGTCACGTTCCTCTCGCTTGATGCGGCCATCGCAACCCCCGCTTTACTGACATCTGGCTCGCTGGCGTTGCTGGGGACAGGAGCGAGCGTGAACGTTCAGCGCCTTCAAAGCGGAATGCACAGTGAGATTCAGAGCTTGTCGATCTACCGAGCTTTGATCCAACCTGTTGTGACGTTTCTCGTGGTCTGGAACGGCCAGCGCAGCACCATCACAGGCTCTGCAACCATGTTGGAGACGGAGATGCAGTCACTACTGGCTACGATCCCAGGCTTGGGCGCTGTCGTAGTGGAGCGCTTCGCTTCTGCTGTCGGTGTGGGCTTCACCTGGCTAGTTTTACTCACCGAAGGCACCCGGAGCACTCCGATTCCGCTGGGGATCGAGCTTGTGGGTGCCAGTACACCCTCTGACCTGGTTGTGAAGGTCACAACGAACTCCTCGACGTTGCCACCAAGCTCTGGTTCGTTCTCGTTGGTGACTGGTGGGGAAGTCTGCACAGAATTGACGCTGGGAAGCTTCTGCAAACCAGCGAACACCGTGACCATGCCGGTTAATGTGACTGCTATCACCTTAGCGCACGAGCTTTCGCTGTTGCCAGGACTGGACGACATCGTCGTGACTCAAACCGTGAGCTCCAACTGGGTTTACGAGTGGCAAATCACGTTCCCATACGCGTTTCTCAGCGTCCCACTGCTTAACGTGGACATCGCAAATCCGGGTGGGGTTTCTATAGTCGCCAACGTCGAGCGACTCCAGAAGGGCTACGGTCTAGAAGGCGCTCAGGTGGCGGTGGAGATGTCTTCCAACGGCCAGGACTTCTCCGACAGCGGAGTACTCTACCATTATACACCGACACCCGACGTCTTCTCGCTGGAGCCGAGCCATGGTCCACTGCAAGGAGGGACCGAGGTCCTGCTCTCCGGAATTAACTTCCTCAACACAAGCAGCTTGCGTTGCCGCTTCGGCACGCGCGTCACATCCACCGCATCCTTCCTCAGTGCCACGCAACTCACTTGTGTGTCGCCTAGTGGGTTTGACGAGGGCGACGTCATCGTGGAGAGCGCCAACCACGGCCTTTACGGCGAGATGGCCACTTCCGCATCCGTTTTCTCCGATAGTCGACGTGTTTTCACGTACGACAATGAGCTCGAAACCACCTCGGTGTTCCCAGCACTCGGTCCAATCACCGGGAACTTCTCAGTTCGAATCACCGGCGGCCCGTTCCGCCAAACTGACGAAGTACGCTGTAAATTCGCTGAGGTAGTGGTAGTAGCCACTTGGGAGAGCTACGACGAGATCCTGTGTATGGCTCCGCCCCATTCCCCAGGCGTCTTCACGCTCCAAGTGACTCGCAATGCCCAGGACTACACAGATACTCGAGTACCGTTCGTCTACTATGCTGAGCAAGGCCTTCACGCCATCCAGCCAACGTTTGGTCCGGCGTATGCGGCTGGGACACGCATCGATGTCCAAGGAGTAGCGTTCGTGAACTCGTCGCTGCTTTCGTGTCGTTTCGGGTACGTGGTGACGCCTGGGGAGTACGTGAGTCCCTCTCAAATGCGATGCACGTCGCCTCCTTTGCCCAAGAACAGCGGCGGCTTGGAAGCAGCTCCTCTACCGGAGTATCGTAACACGTGGATAGACTCGACAGTCGGCAGTGTCTACCTCTTCCCGGATGCCCACTACTACCCACAGTACCTCACTCGCTTCGTGTCGCTCGAGGTGTCCAACAACCAGCAGGAGTTCTCGCTCAGTGGCATCGGCTTCCTCTACTACGAGGACGAGACGTTGGAAGCCATCGCTCCCAAACGCGCGTTCGACAGTCCCGAGCCACTCGCTATCTTTGCACACGGACGCAACTTCATCAACTCGACGGCGCTTTCCTGTCGTCTCGGACTGCAGACGTTCCCCGCGACCTTCGTGACCTCCAAACTGCTGCTCTGTGAGGTGGCACACGCCATGACTTACGACGATGCGAGACGTGATTCCAGCAAATTCCACGCTTTGACGGAGCCGAGGCACGCGCTCTTCGAGATCTCCAACAACGGCAAGGACTTCACCAACAGCCACACCGTCTTCGAGTTCCTCGGGGCCTGTCCGACGGGCTTCTTCTGTCCCAAGCAGCTCCAGGGAGCTGCCGGGAAGCTGCCGTGTCCTCGAGGCGCCTACTGCCCTGGAGTCGGCAACAGCGAATTCACACTGTGTCCACCAGGGACGTACCAGCCATTGACGACACAAGCCGCGTGTCTCCGTTGCCCCGTGGGCTACCATTGTCCACACACAGGTATGCATGTGCCTCGTCTGTGTCCGGCTGGCTTCGTTTGCGACGTCACGGGTATCGAACAGGCCGAGCAGCCGTGTCCAGAAGGCCATTTCTGCCTCGAAGGGACAGCGACAACCGCTACGACGTGCTCCCCAATGCCCAGCTACACGGGAATGCTCGTGGCTTCGTCTCTAGCAGCAGAGAAACCCTCCACGCTGCGTCGTCAGCGCGGTAGAGACCCACTGGCCAGTGTTCAAGCTCGAAAGAGCGGTTGCTGGCGTAATGAGACCGAGGACTTCGGCCTGCAGTTGAGTGCTCAGCCCTCCCGGTTCTGGATGGAGCTGCGTCAGCTCCCGCTGGCACCAGGCGGCTCCTTCGCCTCGCCAATGCGCGGCCGCTTCTGCTTGGACGATTCTTGCGTGAAACTCGCAGACGCCGACAATCTGCGCGTCCAAGACGCCGTCTTCAACTACGCGTCGCCAGGCTTCGCATTGCGGCGGCCGGTCGTCTGTCCTGCCGGTTCGTATTGCCATCCGGGTACAGCAGCAAGCGACCCACTCATGAAGGACTTTACGACTTCGCAGCCCTGCTTTGAGGCCATGTACTGTCCGGAAGGCAGTGTGAGTCCACGAGGCTTCGGTGAGTGCGCTCCAGGGTTCTACTGTCCGTTCGGCACTCGCATCCCGTGTCCTGCAGGCACACACTGCCCTCAGACTGGCCACGTGGCGCCTCTGCCCTGCCCGTCAGGCTCGTTCAACGGCATGATAGCCCAGGCGAACTGCACGTCGTGTCCCGTGGGCTTCATCTGTCCCGGATACGGCCGCGTCATGCCGGCGCTGTGTCCGCCAGGCTACGTATGCAGCAAACCCTCGCTGGCCTCGCCGAACAGTCTCTGTCCGCGAGGGTTCTACTGTCTGGAAGGCACTGCGACCTCCGACGGGTTTCGGAATGACACGCGACTTCGTCCGTATCCCTGTCGGCCCGGGACTTACTGTCTCAAAGGCGTCGTGGCAGACGAGGTACGTGTTGGGGACTACAACTACGCGCAGAATTGCACCGCCGGCTTCTATTGCGAGCTGGGCTCGTACTCGCCCAAGGGCTCTGGCCTCTGTCCGCCGGGCTTCACCTGTCCGAGCGGCACGGCAGCACCCATCCCCACGGCGGCCGGCACGTTCGCCGAGCTCGTGGGTACCGTGTCCGCTGCCCAGTGCGCTCCGGGGTTCTACGCGCCCACCATCGAGTCCACCGAGTGCGTGCCGTGTCCACCGGGTACGAGCTGCGAGGACGACGGCACAGCCGTGGCCAGCATCTGTCCGCCAGGCTCGTACCGCGGCAGCCTGGCTGCGGACGGGTTGTCGTGCCTCGCGTGTCCACAGGGCACGTGGTCCAAGAACTGGGAGCTGCGCGGGGTCGAGGAGTGTCTCCTGTGCGCTCCAGGCACCGTGTGCCCCATCGACGGCATCTCCACGCCCTGCACAGTCGATGATCTGCCGCAAATCTACACGCCTGTAGCCGTCAATCTCACGTTCGCGCAGTGTCTGGAGCGTGGCAGCAACTACTTCTTTGGCGTGTTGCTCGAGCCTTGGATCGATGAGTTAGGCCGCGGCGCGCACTTCCTACCGCATCGGGACGCCGGTCGCTGCTACGAGAACACACAACCTCGAGGTTCCGATCTTTACCAACGACTTGCGGAGTTCCACGGCCCGCTCTACGAGCTCAGCTCAGGCGTGCCGCACCAAGGCTACGGCGACGACGCGCAGTTCCCAGCGCCCAACGTGTTTGGACGTGGCTCACTGGCCATCGATCTGTCAGTTTCAAGAGCCTTCGACGCCGCTCGGAACTGCACTCCAGGCTTCTTCTACCAGAGTCAGTGGTTCCCAGGCACCTGCGAAGCCGACATCTTCTGCTCCGCCTCCACGTGGACCAAAGTGACGTCGGTCAGCGAGCTGGTGGCTCAAGCACAGACGTGTCCGGAAGGCTACGTGTGTGACGAGGCCACCACCGCCGACTCCGCCTTCTCGCATTTATGTCCGGGCGGCTACGTCTGCGGAGCTGGCACGACGCCGGACCTGACGTTGGATGCGCCTCGAGGTCAGCTCTCACAGCTCTGCCCGGCCGGCTGGTACTGCGCGGCGGGCACGGCCGAGTCGCAGAAGGAGCAGCTCGTGTGTCCCGAAGGCTACTTCTGTCCCACAGGCACCACCAATCCGCTGCTGGGTCAAGTGGCGGACGACGCGCTGCGTCGCCGACTCTCCAGTGAGGACAGCGACCCGTTCCGAGCCCTCAACTTCACCAAGTACGTGGCCGAAGGCGACATCCGCGCCGTCTCAGCGCACGACATGCGCTGCTTTGATGGCGTGGACGACGACCTTGTCACCATCTTCCGACTGCGGTCCGAGTCCGACGGTCTGGTGGCCGTGAACCGCGCCGAAGAGCGGAACAGCCTCTGTGCCCGCGACCACAAGTGGCGGACGGTGGAGCTGGTGCTGCGTCGCGACGACTGCGACTGTGTAGCGCAGACCAAGGTCGTGCGGCGTGTGTTCCAGCTCTGGAAGTGCACGGTGGCTCCATCAGTCGCCAAGGCTGTTGGCTACGACGTCACACGCTTCGGCTGGCCGGAAGCGATCAATTCCGCCACTCAGTGTGCGTTCCCCGCCACTTCTGGCTCGGAAAGCGTGGATTTAACGACTCTGGTGGCGAGTAGCGGTGCCGGTGTGAGCTTCCAGACCTCCTGGACGCAGACCACGGCCTTTTACTCGTACACAGAGCTCAAGACGAAGGTAGAGAGCGACTACGCGGCCCAGGGTGTCCCAATGGACCCGTTCGTGTTCGATTTGCACCACGCAATCGAGACGATCGAGGGCTTTGGCGAAGACACTCCCAGCATCGCCGGGTTCGTGGCAGGTTCCACCGAGACTCAGGACCAGGATCTACTGCGACTGGACGCTTGCGCTTGTGCGCAGATGCTCAAGTGCCCGAACGGCACGACGGCCACTGCAGGCTCCGACGACATCTACGACTGCGTCACAACAGGCGACGAGGTGCTACAGCGTCGAAGTCCCGTTCCGTTGACGAGCGATCGCCTGCTCAATGGCTCGGACTTCCAGGCCCTGACCGGCGTCGCCAACTACGGACTGGGCAGCATCGCTCTGGAGCCCTGGGAAGTGGCGGTCGTCACGATCAACACGACGCAATTGGCTCGCAACCTCACGTACGGCGCGCACTACCAGCTCTCGGTCTATCAGGACTGCAGGCCCTGTCCGCCTCGCTATAAGTGCGACTTGACCAGCGATCCAGTGGCCTGCACGTATCCGAACGATGACAACAGCACAGCTCTTCGACTCTTCGATGAGTGTCTGGCCGCTTCGGATGGAGACGTCGTGCTCTGCAACAACATGCCGTTCTTCTGCGACGCGCGGACGCTGCTGCTCTCTGAGGTCTCTCAAGCCTCAGTCGGTAGCAATAGCAACGAGACGACCACGCTACCGGGCTGTTGCGCTTGTGAGAGGCACGATATGCCCTACTACTTCGACGACGACGCGCTTCGGGACCGAGGCTACCCGGACAACAAGCACGGCTATCTGCAGTTCAGTGTCACAGCGCTCGAGAGCACGGAGGTCACGCTGGCGCTCGAGTTGCTTCATGGCCTCTACCTTCGCGACTTCGCCGACGGGTTCAGCTCCGACCGCTTCGATCTGTCGGTGTTCACCCCTCAACGCGCCGACTACTCGCCGTCCACGCCGTCCACCAACAGCTTCCTCGCCTTCCTGCAGCAATCCGACATGGACAACCTCATGCTGCCGCTCAATCTGCCGGAGCAGGACGTGCGGGTTGCTGGCACGGAGACGTACACGCCGGAAGTGGCCAGTGCGCTGCTTCTCGACCGCATGGCCGACATCTTCGTCGGCGACCCGCGACTGCCGGCGAAGCGCGGCTTCATACGTAACTCCGAGCAGAACAGCATTGGCGAGCTGATCGCTAGCGCCACGAGCAATAGCAGCAGCAGCTCCGAGGACAGCGACGTCCAGGTGGTCGCACCCACCGAGTACTTCGGGCTGTACTCCGTCCCAGACCCGCTGGAGAACATGCTGCGGTCCGAGTCCTGGTGGACACAAGAGCTGGGCGGCGCCGACTTCCTCGCGCTGCCGTATCTGCCCTTCTTCTCGTCTTGTCGAGGCTTCGACTCGCACATTTTCCTCTCCAAGATGCTGGAGACGCACCCGGATTGCGCGCTTGTGAGCTACGAACAGACGGTAGAGGTGGACCAGTATCCATGGAGGAAGAAGCTCACGCCCAATGCCGACCGGTGCATCGTCGAGTACACGGCGGAGGTGGCAGTCTCCTCGTCGGTCACGTCTTCGCTGACGTCCTGGGCCTCAAGCAGCAGCGCCTCGTCCGCCACGACTTACGTTACATATCAGCGCGGCGTGAGTCTGTCGTGTCTCTATGAAGAGAACCTCGAGGGCGGCGCCGAGAAGCCGCGGTGGTACGAGGCGGCCACAGGCTCCACGCTCTTCCACCTCACGCGGGACCCAGCGGCATCCGATGCCTTCGTGGCTCAAGGCGACGCCGGGACCGGCACCGGATGGGGGCGCTCCAGTACCTTCCAGAACTTCCTGGGCACCGACGCGCTCGTCCCCGTCAAAGGTACAGTCCCTGCCAGCCTCTGCTTCGCTCTTGAATTGTGTACTGAAGACTCACGCTTGCTCTCTCTTTGGCAGTGGGAGACAGCGCCGGTGTGGCACTAGCCGTGCCTCAGGAGGTGTATCTGAACCTGAGCTACTACCAGGTGACCCCCGGACGGAAGCGCATCGTGGAAGCCAGCGTCAATTTCGGTCGACTATGCGCCGTGACCAGCTCCACGGAGCTGCTGGCCACACTGGCCAAGAAGGGCATCTCGCCTTGCACTCTCAGCAAGGCCACCAACCAGCTAGCCTCCAAGGGCTACGTGCTGCAGATCTCCTGGGAGCCGCTGGACTGGTTCGCGCTCATGAACCTCTTCCAGTTCACCGTGGACGTCTATCTGGGCTTCTTCACGCTCGTGGCGCTGCTCAGCATGCTGCTCGGCTTCACTATCTGGCTCATCAATCGGCTCTTCACCAAGATGAAGCAGCCGCCCAAGTTCCGCATGAAGCTGCTTCTCAAGAGCGTGGCCACGCCGCCTCCGATGGGTATCGCGTTGGCTGTAGCGCCCATCTTCGCGGCCTGTATGCTGGTGTACATTTGGTGGCACGTCTTGGCTTCGCCCACGCCGCTTACGACGCCCAGCGCCGCGTCCTTCGAGGCCACAGCAGGCGATTGGCTGGACCAGATCTCGCTGGATGCGACCCGCGTGCTCATGTACAAACGCGGTCGCGTTGGCTTGAGTCTGCTGGTGATCGGCGTCTATCTGCTGCTGCTGGGCTCTCGTCTGCTCATTCCGGAGACGCTGGACGCTCGGCCCGAAGACAACGCGTACAAGGAGATGACCACGACGCCGCCTGCCGATCCATTCGAGGTCCCGGACGGCTCTGACAGCGAAGGAGAGGAAGAAGAGAACGAATTCTGGGACCCGCGGGCTTGGAAGCGCGCCAACCTCCTGCTGACCAGCGTGGCCTTCATGGGGCTGCTGCTGGCGTTCTGGGAGTTCTCGTACTCGCCGTCCTTCACCGCCAACATCTACGGCATCCTCGTGCTCTTCAAGCTCGTCCGGGCGGCCTTGGAGCTCGTGCTCGAGCACTTCTTGCACGAGAAGCTGCTGGTCCTGCCCTTCGCCGTGCTGCTCTCCACCTCCGAGAGCATGATGGCCATGGGCGCCGCCGACTTCATCGGCTTCACGCTCTTCTACTTCGTCAACCTCACGCTCGTCATGACGGAGCACTTGTACACCGCGCCCTTGCTGCGGCGCATGCGCGCCTTGTGGCCCAAGTGGCGGCTCTCGCTGCTGCGGAAGCTCAAGAAGAGGCGGCGCCGGACGCGGGAGCAGAAGGCGCAGGAAGAGGCCGAGTGGGCCAGCGTCTGCGAGCGGATCGACAACCAGGCGGCAGGCGTGGAGGCTGTGCTGGAAGGCGTGGCCGGCTACAGCGTCGTGTTCACGGAGCTCTTCATCGCGCCGATCCTGCTGGCCTTCCAGGCCTTCTTCAGCCAGGACACGCAGATGCCGGCGCTCTACGGCGTCAAGCAGACCGACCTGCTCTACTACACGCTCTTCTCGCTCTTCATCATCCCCAGCAACCTCGTCCTGGGCGTGCTGCAGCTCAACACGCTCGAGCTCGTGCACGGCTGGAAGCTCTACGAGTACGCGGCCTATCAGCGCCACCGCTTCGCCTCTCGCGACGCGCGGTGGCCGCTGGCTCACGCCCCGGCCGACGAGAGTCTGCATCCGAGCTGCCAGAGCCTGGACTTGCTCTGCTTCTCCTCGCAGCTCTACTTCCTGCTCATCGTCTACACCTCCGGCATGCTGGTCAGCATGCTGGGCATCTCCGTGTGTCTGCGCGCCAGCTACAGCTTCTTCGGGGACCCGATCACGCTGCTGATCCTCGCGGTGATCACGCTGCTCATGCGGGTGCTGGAGCTGGGCTGTCTCCGCCTCGGAGACCGCTTTAAGGTCTGGCGGCCGAGGAAGCTCGTGGGCGACGGCACGTTGGACGAGGAGCTGGCGGCCAAACTGGCGCTAGGCGCCGGTCGACAGCGCGAGCTGGAGCGTGAGCGCCTGGAGCTGCAGGCGCTCAACTCGGAGCGGTTCCGGCATCGGTTCCTGGAGCGCAATCGGCCCTGGGTGCTCCAGCATCTGGCGGAGCTCTTCACGCCACGCACGCTGCAAGCGACGGACGGACCGGCAGGCGAAGGCCGCCCCACCTCCGAGTACGTGCGCGACCTGTACCACGAGCTGGTCAACATGGGCGACGGCCGACGGCTACGCGGAGACCGCTCCGACATCTCGTCGGACTCGGAGGACGAGCTGGAGAAGCTGCGACGCGCCTGGTCCAACGTGCCGGTGGACGGCGCGGCGCGGGACCTGGCGCTGTACTGGTTGGCTCGAGCTCGCAAGCGCCGCACCTTCGCCAAGCTGGTGGCTGGCATCCTGGCCGCCAGTCGGCAGGGCGAGTGCGGCGTCTGCGGCAAGCGGGAGGACGGCGGCTACGCGCTACACGTGGATCTGGCGACGGAAGACGGCAAAGCCCACGACCCGAAGGCGCTAGACCGCCTCATCGACGGCTTCGAGACGGAGTTCGGCCTGCAGGAGCTGGACGTGGATCTGTGGAAGGCCTTCTTCCGCAAGCACGCGGCCTTCCTCACGCTCTGCGACGCCTGTCTGGCCGCGAGACCGCCAGCTTCCGGCGTGAGCAGCAAGCTCGTAGCGGGGATGCGGAAGCTGCGTGCCGACGAGTTCTCGAGCGACGAAGGCAGCGACGAAGACGGGGACGGCGGCGACGCGCCCTTCGCGCCTCTCGTCGTCGCTCGCGGGGCTCCGGAAGGCCGCGTGTTGGCCAAATGGCTGCTGGCGGCTCGGAAGCGCTTGGGCGGCGTGTTCCCTCGGCCTGAAGCGCAGCAGCAGATGGAGCGCTACGCCCGCAAACTCAAGCGGTCGCGACGACGGGCCGGCAAGACGGACCACGTGGACTCGGACGAAGAGCAGGACCCGGCGAAGCACTGGCGGCTCCAGCTCAACGAGGCCGCTCGCGCCTTGGCGCTGCGGTGGGTCTGGCAAGCGCGAGACGTCCGTGACGCTGCAGCGAAGACCGCGGCTCTGGAGCTGCGCGACAAGGTGCAGACGCTCAGCGACCAGATCGTGGAGGCCGACGACTGGTTCTTCGGTCGCGAGCTGCGTGAGGCCGGCCTGGCGCTTCGGGACGACGGCGCACAGCTGGCGGAGGAGCAGGCGCGCGTGGACGAGGGGTTGGCGCAGAGTGTGCGAGCCACAGAGCGCGATGTGGACGCCTTCGCCGAGGACAAGCGCGTCACCAACGCCACGGAGGAGCGTGCGTTCGCCGAGCTGCTGGCCAAGGAGCGCGAGGACGCGCAGACCCGCTGGAACGCCCGCGAACTCGAGCTGCTGGAGGCGCAGAAGCTCAAGGAAGCCGAGTTCGCGGCAGCCCAGCGAGCAGCTCGGGACGCTGGCGAGCTCACGCCTGCGTTGGTGGCCGAGCACCGCGCGTATCTGGCCCAGTTGGCCGAAGATCGACGCGTGGAGCTCGAGACGCTGGCAGAGACCACGCGCACCAAGACGCAGCTCAAGCAGGACGCCTTCGCGCGCAAACTGGCGCTGGCTGAGGCCGCCGTGGCCAGTCGTCGCGCCTTGGCGCAGCACCGCGTGCTGGCGCTACGCAAGGAGGCTCGCGGCGCCGTGAGAGCTCGAGAGACGGCGTGGCAGACCCGAGCACGCGTCTGGATAGACCGCGCCAGTCGCAAGGTGCAGGTGAAGCAGCAAGAGGACGCCGACGCCCAACTCAACGACAAGCGACGGCGCAAACGCGTGCTGCTCGCGTCCTAAGCTCGCAGTCAGGCAGCTTGAGGCCTATACAAGAATACACAAGTCATTCATTCTTTGCTTGCTGGCTGGGCCTGACCTCAACAGCGTCCGCTCTCCTCAGCTCTTGGCCTTGGCCAGTCGCATGGCAGCGCTGGAGCCGGAGCGCGGCAGCCAGATCTTGATGGAGCAGTCGGCCGACGCCGAGGCCAGGATCGGCTCCGTCGGGTGGAAGTCCACGCAGTACACGCGGTCGCTGTGTGCGTCGATCTTCTGCACGAGCGTGGCGTTCTGTCGACTCGCGCCGCCGCCGCCTCCGTCCGCCGTCGAGTGCTTGACGGGCGTCACGTCGTGCAGGTAAATGTGGCGGTCGGCGCTGCCCGTGGCGAGCAGCAGCGTCTCACGGGCCGCGTCCAGCGCGCCGCGCTCGCCGCTCGGGTCCGTGAAGTCCTCGCCGTCGCCGTCCGTGAGCTTACGACGCGATCCGGAGCCCGCGCTGCCTCCGCCCAACCCGCCGGCGAGCCGTCCGCGAGGCGGCAGCGCCAGCTTGTACTTGTAGCCGTCTCCGCGGAAGAAGGAGCTCTTGATGGGCCAGTTCTTGTTCTTGTGGCCCGAGACCGAGAAGGCCAGCTGCAGCTGGTCGTTGTCGCCGCCACGCCCGCTGCCGCCACGCGAGCTGATGAGCTTGGCGCGGCGGTCGTACACACGCAGCACGTTGTCGTAGCTGTTGACGCCCAGGAAGCGGCCGTCTTCGCGGCCGTCACCCGTGGGGGACGCGTGCACGTGCGAGATGGCGTGGCCCGCCGGGTCGTTCAGCACCGACAGCTCCTCCAGACATGCGTCCATCCGCACGTCCCACGTCTTCAGCATGCCCTGCGTGTCCATCAATCACGCGTAGAAGTCGTCAGTGTTTCTCAATCGACTCCTTTATGGTCTCGAGCTGTCCATTATCGTCCAGAAGGACCATAGAGGATCGTGGAGGACGTACCTTGCTGTCTCCCGTGATGGCGGTCATACCATCGTGCGCCACGTGCAGCGCGTTCACCATGGCGTCGTTCGTCCACGTGCGACAAACGTCCGAGCGTGCGTCCACCATGTGCAGGCCGCCCTTGCTGGAGCCCAGGAAGTACTGGTTGCTATCTGTCCACCACCATCCACCCAGCCACCCAGCCCGTCCGACAAAGTCAGTCCGTGCGTCTCTTCCCACCCGCTTCGACTCCGAGCGACGCGTCACTCACCGGCCATATTGAAGGCCACGCACTGCACGAGCCCGGCCACTTCGTTGCTGGCCAGCAGCTGACTCTTCTCCACGTCCCAGAGCTTCACCGTGTGGTCGTACGAGCCCGACACGAGCGTGGCGGTGTCCTCGGCCCAGGCCACGTCGATCACGAGCTGCGCGTGACGCGCCAGCGCCGCCAGCTGCGGCTGGTTGAACTTGGTGGTCACGTCCCACAGCATCACCTTGCAGTCGAAGCTGCCCGAGGCCAGCAGGCGGCCGCAGGGCGAGAACTTGGCCGTGTACACGGCGCCGGCATGGGCCCGCAGCGCCGACTTCTGCACCAGTACGCGGGCATCTCCATCCGCGTCGGCGTCGTAATACTCGCCCTTGGCGCCGTGCAGCGCGCCCGAGCCGCCCTGGGACCGGCGGAACGACGACTCGGCCGCCGCTTCAGTGCTGGGAGCCGGCGCCGCCAGCAGCTCCGCCACGGAGAAGGGCTCGGCCGCCGCCGCGCGGCTCGAGGACGACGGCGCGTGCGCCGAGTCCAGTCTACAGCCACACAACCACACAGCCACGCAACAGAGTTAGAGAGGCAGGAGGAAGGACGACACGCTCGGGCGCGGCGATGGACCAGCAGCAGACAGACTTGAGCGTGAGCTCGTAGACCGAGCGCTTGAGGTCGTGGTTCTCGCGGTCCAGCTTGTCCACGCTGGCCTTCAGCAGCTTGTTCTCCTTGAGCAGCAGCTGCAGGCGCCACACAGAGGAGAGGGAGGGTCGGCGGACACACAGAGAGGGATAGGGACCGGTGGGGCAAGGCGGCGAACCTCATACTGGGCGCGCAGATGCGCCTCGGACGCCATGGCGGCCAAGAGCTCCGGCAGCTCTTCTGATACAGACCGCTCGCTGTGTGAAGGGAGGGCGGGCTAAGTTCGCAGGATCGGTTACGTTCGCATGCGGTCAGCTGGTAAGTTCGCGTTGATCAAAGTACAGAATAGGCTAAGTCCGCGCTCGAGGCAGCTTAGGTTCGCGAGCCACTCTAAGTGCGCGCGCACTTAGAGGCGACTGGTTCTTGCGGTGGTGACGCACTTCGCAACCTAACGAGCAGCTACGTACCAGCCAGCGAACAAGCCGCGATGGGCAAGACGACGGTGACGGTGGGCATGCTGGCGCTGCAGGGCGCCTTCGAGGAGCACATCGACATGCTGAACGCGCTGCAGGCCACGGACGCGACGGGCGCCCGCGTGCAGGTGGCGGCCGTGGCCATCCGCCTGCCGGAGCAGCTGGCGGCGGTGGACGCGCTGGTGCTGCCCGGCGGCGAGAGCACGACCATCGGCAAGGTGGCGACGCGCTGGGGGCTGGTGGCGCCGCTGAAGCAGTGGGTGGCGGACGGCCGCCCCATCTGGGGAACGTGCGCCGGCATGATCATGCTGGCGCAGTCCGCCAAGCACGCGGAGCTGGGCGGCCAGACGCTCATCGGCGGCCTGGACGTGGAGGTGTCGCGCAACTTCTTCGGCGCGCAAGTGCGCAGCTTCGAGATGGCGGTGGCGGGTCCGCCCGGCTTCGACGCGGAGCCTTACAACGCCGTGTTCATCCGCGCGCCGGCCATCATCTCGGTGGGCGAGGAGATCCAGGTGCTCTCGCGCGTGGCCAACGCCGTCCCCGCAGACGGCTCCGACCCCGTGGACGTCATCATCGCCGCCCGCAAGGTACGGACTGTCATGAGGTTCTGTCGCCGCCGTGCATGTCAATGGCCGTCTTGCGTTGCTGTACTGACGAGCCGTGCGTGTCCAGGACAACATCTTGGTGACGGCGTTCCACCCGGAGCTCACGGCCGACTCCCGCTGGCACCAGTACTTCATCGAGGCCATCGTCCTGCCGCGCGTATAGTCGAGAAGACACTGGAAGCGGCCAGCCGTGAGAGAAGACTGAGGCCAGCGACGACATCGGAGAGCGAGGCACAAGGCAGACGGACGACGCGAAGCAGCCCGGGCACAAGGAGCATAGATTGATGGTCATATGAACCGTTTGGCGGTGATCCGGGTCACCGCCAAACCGTTCCAATACGGGATTTTGTTTTTCCGTGTACGCTTAGATCCTCGCGCACAGATTGTTCACGCCGCTACGGTCGGCAGAAAGCACTCGGCCTCTCAAGGCCAAGCAACTTGACCTTCAGAAGGCCAAGAATGTTCCTCGCAGCATTGACGTCTCGGTTCCAGAAGTGCGCCTTGCAAGCACTGGAGGGACAGCGCAAGACGTTTCTGGTCTTCTTGAAGACAATGTCACCATCCGGTTCCTTGATCGGGAGAAGGCGTGCTCGAGACTCGTGACAGCAGGAGCACAGCTTGCTTTGCTTGAGAACGAGACTGGTCCGTCGAGAAGGTCGGGGTCCTTGCACACTCGAGTGAGCTTGCAGACGACGTTGGAGTATTCCCGGTTGCTTGGCCACTCCTTCTCCGCGTCTGCTTTCTTGCGTTTACGCCTCATGGCACGAAAAGAAGAATGAGAGGTGAGTCCTCCAAATCAGCGTGCCCCTGGCCAATACTTGAGAAACGTCTTGTCATGATCAATCTGAAGTTCAGGATGAGGTGAGGACGACGAAGTAAGGAAGAGAAGGTGAGGACGATGTATCAATACATCACCTGTTGTGAAAATATAAAAGAACGGTTTGGTCGTGACCCGGATCATATATACGTGTAGGCGCTTGCAAGCAGCGGCACTCCCTCTTCACCGAGGAAGCAACACGCAAAGCACTAGCACACGACGACCGACCACCCGCCAGCTTTGCCTCAATCGCTTGCCAGGTGGCCTGCCCTTCTCCGTGCCAAGCGCCCACCACAGCCTATAGTCTAGAGCAAGAAAGTGATTAGAAGAAGAAAACCCCCGGGAGCGGGAGCGAGCGTTCCGAGAAGCCGCAGCTGGAAAGGATTTGAGAGGAGAGGGTGCATTCCGCCGCACACCTCTCTGCAAGAGGGCGCAGTTCCTACTCTCTTTAGCCCTGCACCGTCTCCAGCGCGACGCTCGAGTAATACTTCACGTCCATGTCGGCGTCGCTCACGAGTTCCGACAGGCAAGGTCTGCAACAACACCAGCCCCAAAGAGACACACGTCTTCCGTTAGTGGCCGGCCTCTCCAGATCCAACGAAGGCGAGATCGGCAGCAACGCACCTGACTTGGGCCGCGATGATGGAGGCATCGGCGAATTTGCACAGCTGCTCTAAGGTCATGGAGGCCACGAATCTAACGTTGGGGATCTTGTCGTGCGCGCCGCGGATGGCCAGCGTCATCATGAGCGCTAAGAGGTCGCCCGACGCCTTCTCCGCCGCCAGCTGCTTCAGCGCGTGCAGCACGTTCACGCGCTCCTGGTAGATCACCGACTTCTCAAAGATCTGGCCCAAGCGCGGCATGATGTTCTGGAGGATGTAGTCACTGCCCAGCGACTCTAGTAGCGAGGGCAGGATCTTCGTGGCGCTCAGGCGCACCTCGCCCACCATGTCCGTGAACGCGCTCACGTAGATCTCCAGCAGGTGCTCCTGGAAGTACTGGCCGCCCAGACTGCCGGCAAGAGCAGGGATGGACAAGATCACCGCCTCGCGCACGCGCCACTGCAGGTCGCGCGCCAGATCGGCGATGGCCGGCAGCAGCACCGACTCGAAGGACGCCATCCACTGCGCCAGGAGCTCCATGCGCTTCAGGATGTTCAGTCGCACGTCCACGACCTCATCGCGCAAGAACAGCAGCAGCAGCGGCGCCAGCGTCGTCTTGGACGTGGCCTCCCCAAGCTTGGGCGCGAGCTCCATGCACGCGATGGAGACGGCAGCTACAGCAGCAAACGCAACGTCAAGACAACAGCACCGTCAGCATTCCAGCACAACCCCTCTCGCTCGCTTTCCTCCTCCCCGGAGACGTCCACAAGCCCGCACAACCACACAAGACACGCCACGAAACGTACTGCGGACGTTGGGCGCCGTGTCCTGCGAGAGCGCCGACAGCAGCGGCAGAATCTCGCTCGAGAACAACTCGCTCTTGATAATGGAGATGTAGCCCGACAGGTTCTTCGCCGCAGCGGCACGCACTTCCGCTTCCGCGTCCTGTATCATATCGCAATCCACCCGAAAACCGTCAGCATCATCAATCAACAATACGCTAGCCATCCTCCTCGCACCTGAAGCAGGTTGCTGAAGCAGCCCAGCAGCTCCGACTCGGTGATCTGCGAGCCCATGGCGCGCGACAGAGGGAAGAAATCCTTGGCGATGCTGAAGCGCACGCGCCACGAGCGGTCCTCCACCGACGCGCGCACGATGGGGAGCACGTGCTGCGTGTTTTCGTCCTGCGACAGCAGCTCGGCGATGGCCGCCGAGTTCTCGATGGCCAGCAGCCGCACGCTGTCCTGGTCGTCCGACGTCAGCGCGCGGAACAGCG